>JBAWJQ010006032.1:600000-807106 GCA_037783105.1 Bactrocera zonata
ACAAGGTTGCCACTGTTGCACGTATTTTGCATTTATTTTTGCAGACCGAACTGATTTAATTGCAGGAATTCGAGATCGACAGCTGCCATGAGTTTGTGGAAAAGTGAAATGAACTAGCGAAATGCTAGACGTACAAGCTTTACAGCACAGCCACAGATATACTGGTATGGGTAGGTCTTGAATATAATATCAAAATTCTATATTTCCAAAAGTTCCGTTTGCTAATTATATATGAATGTCTTTTAACGATTTTAATATTCAAAGTCGAAAGAGCATATCAACATTCTTCTATTATTCTTATCCAGAAGTGTGTATTTTATAATAGTGGCATACTATGCCTCGTGAAAAGATACATAAGCTAAAAGATTAGATAGAGGATGACTATAAAATAATAAAGTTGTAAGTAATGAGGAGATTTATACCAGAACAAACAGTTTTTTTTAACAATTTTAGAATAAATATCGTTAACATTTTTGGTTCATGGATTGTTGCATACATATTAGCGCGTGCATGTTAGTGTGACTGAATTGAGCAAACTGAGAGTAGCAAATGCAAACACGAAATATTAGCAAATATTTCTTATATTTTATGTTTATATATTTTACTTTCATTTAATAAAAAAAATTGCTTTTTTTTCAAACGAAAGTAACTTGTATACTTTTCGCAAAATGTTGCCTACCTTTTGGCGGTAACTGATATGTAATGTCTTATTTATTTATTTCAAGAAAATCGTGACTAATGTAAAGAGAAATGGGGTAGATTCGTTGTTTAAAATATAGTTTATATTTCGAAAAACCAATATATATCTAATTAGGGAGGAAAATGTTGCCTAACTTTTGTGTTGGTTGTAATGTAGTGTTTTAAACATTTTTTTTTCAAGAAAATCGTCAGTAATGTAAGCAAAAATGGGGTATATTCGTTGTTTCGAATAAAGTTTAAATTTCAAACTACTGATGAATTTCTAAGTATGTTGGAGAATGCTGCCTACATTTTGGGGCGCGCAATTAAAATACCGACAGGAAAAATTTTAACACAATTTTTTATAATTTATAAAAAGTTTCATTTTAAGGAAGTTACTTGTAGAAAAGTTCGAAATATTGAAAAAGTTCAAAATATATTGCCTACATTTATGCGCTGGCTAAAAAAAATTACAAATTTTTTCGAGAATAGCGTCAATGAAATAAGATCAGTTAGAATACATTCCTCCTCCGAAATTAATTTTCTATTTCCAAAAGGAAAGTAAAAATGTTGAAGATTGCTGCCTACATTTTGGCGCTGGTTAAAAAACAATATTTTATTAATTTTTCTAGAAAAGCTCCAATAAAAAAAGTCAATATGAACATATTTATTGTACAAAACTAGTTTTATATTTCAGAAAAGCAAGTCAATTGTAAAAATGTTGAAATATGCTGCCTACATTTTGGCGCGAACTCAATGAAAACTCGAATGATTTCGAGATAAATGTCAATAAATCATTTCGTACACTCTAAATAAATATGAACTCATTCCGATATCCAAAATTTTTCTTTAACACATGTTTTGTATTGAAAAATAATTTTAAAAAAAATTTTACTTACATTTTCAAATGTTCTAAGGTCATGTAAATCTGAAAATATGAAGAAAATTAAGAGTTTAAGTATTGAATGATGGAAGGATATTAAATTTAAAATTTAAAAAATTGATTTGAACTGTTTTACTATTTTTAAAAAATATTTTATAATATTTTTAAAATTTTTCCTAATATATATTTTATAATACTCTAATAATTTTTTTTTAACTTCAAATGGGTTTTTTTCTAATTAGAAGTAATTAATTAATTAAAAAAAAATTATAGTAAAATAATATTTTCTCACTTCTTAAACCATTCACGACCTTTCTCTCTATATTAAAAAAAAGTACACCTAATGCACAGCAAATTCTAATTTTAAACGCTCAACTGCGATCGACAACGTCAACTTCTTCAGCCGCCAAAATTCATCATTCCGGTTGACGGATATTTCCCGTTGCGCCGCGTGGTTTAATTTATTATAATTTCTCACTTCGCTGCATCCACATCGGAAGTGACAGTAGGCGCACGCCATGCCGTGCCACAAAGCAACACTCAACCACAAGGCAGCGTTGTGGCATGAAACAATTTGCAATTGCAATTTGCAACATGCAAGACAATACTTGATGAGCTGTGATTAATTGGATTTTGTTATGAGCGACAGCTGGCAAGGGTGTTAAACTTTAAGCCGAACAAAGTTTGAGAGGCGTTTCAGTGCCTTTCTTATGGTATTATATATAGCGCGTACTATATATAATTGAATTTATGCACTTTTCCAAGTTAAAAAGGAGTCTATGAATTTATTAAAAAAATTTTATATTTTTTTCCAATTTTTTTTTTTACTTTTTCATAAGTTTTTATTTATAAAATTTTCCAATTTTCTCTATCTGACAATACTCCAAATATAGAAAATTATTAATGATCGAAAATCATTTCGAAATTCCATTGCGTTTTGCAGCGCTGCCATCATTCGTAAGCCCCTTCATTCAGTTGCGTTTTCTCTGCCCAACTCCCTAGCCGCTGGCCAACTGTATGATCCATAACTGTTTCAGCTGCCACTGCACCACATGTGGTCAATGCGGTCAAATGAAAGCGAAACAAACAACACACACGCAATCGCACTCATAAGTGCACACACACACACACATACATAAAGGCAGCGTGCAACAACTTTTCCCTGTGTCATTGGCGGTGCTGTACAACATGTTGCAGATGCGCATGGCGTGGAAATGGAAAATGCGCTGTACAAGCGCTGAGTGAACTTTTTCTGACACACACACGCGCACGCAGGCGCTCACATACATGAGTAAAGTATGCCTGACAGCAGAAACACAACAAAACAAAGTACGAAACAAAAACAAAAACAAATAAAAAGTAAAAACTGTTTATGCCACATATATTATTATAATATTATTTTGTTGTTGTTGCTGTTGCTGTTGCTGTTGCTGTTGTCATCATTGTTCACTGCCGTTGTTGTGTATAAAATATGTTGACCGTCAATGCGCGCGCATCAACGAGCAGATAAGCATTTATGTACATGCAACAACAACAACAACTTCGTGTAGAAAAACACGAAAACACACTCACACACATTCGTTGTGACCCATAAATGATGGGAAAAAAGTTACGAGCTTGTTGTTTGTGCCACACCGAATGTGTGTGTGTGTGTGCGCTGGTCGTTTGCTGCTTATTTATTTTGCTGTTGCGCCGCTTTTTGCTGCCTGCCTTAATGGTAGAACTTTTTTCGAATTATTTTTGTACTTTTTTTGCGTGTTTTATTTGTGTTTGTTGTTGTTAATTTTATGTTGCCCACTTTATGCGCTCAGCTGCAGTGCGCCTTTGTGCGCGCGACATTTTCTTTTCATTGTCAAATTGTCAGTTTGAAAAATTGCCAAATGGCAATTGGCATTCAGGCATTTGGTGTTTTTTATAAATAGCCAAATAACGGTGATTTATGGTATGGCTGCGCGTGGCGTGGTTGTTGCACTGAGAACTGGTTTGCTTTAGAAGTTGGAGAGAAAATGTTTTCGATCGCTTGGGTGGCGAACCGAAAGTGCTTGCTTTTGATGAAAAACCCAAAAAAAGCGAAGGGAAAATATGTTATAAGAAGCGATAAATAAAAAAAAAAAAAACATGTATAAAAATAATATATAATATTTTTGTGAAAAAATCTTAAAAATTTGAAAAATTTGTATGAGAAACCATTTAGCATATTTAAGTTCGTAATTTACTAGGATGACATACTCAGTATTTACTTAATAAATTAAGTAATTAATTTAATTTATTAAATAATAATTAAAATTAAGTAATTGTGTAAATAAATTAATTAAAAAGTAATTTAATTCTTGTCTAAAAGGACTTATAATTTTATAGGATGTCATTCATGGTACTTAATTAATAAATAAAGTAATTAACTAAATTAATTAAATAGTAATTTAACTCCAGTATGAAATGAGTTTTTTCGCAAGGATTATAAAACGGTTAGGGAACTGCCAAAATTTCAATCTAATAAATTCTCTTATAACTGATGCAAATTAGTGTCGTTAGAAAAGTTAAGAGTTGCCACTTTTTTGAAAAGGTTTGAAAGCTTAGAGTAGAAATACTATCACTTACTTAAATTTTTAATTAAAAAAATTAATTTAAAGAAACCAATCTAAATATTATTTATTTATTTATTATTTGTAAAATAATAATACAATTATTATTATACATTAAATATAAGGAGCACCAGCTACAGAGGCTTTCAGCTCACAATCTAAATAGTTTTAGGAAATCTATTTGGAAAAAAGCAGAGTTGCCACCTATTTTAAATTAAGAAAAACGTTATAAGCAAAATGTGAAAGAAAATAATATTAAATTTGATATTAATTTTTTTAGAATGTATTCTTTAGTTCTAAAGTCAAGTTTTGTAGAGTTGCCAGCCGTTTGAAATTTAATTTTTGTAACAATGCTCAAATAATTTGTTGGATCAGATTTGAAACTTTAGGTTTAGAGAAGTAAGTAGTTTTGAGAGTGTTGCCACCTGTTGAAAATTTCTATCTAATTAATTGAAAAAAAAATAAATATCTATGAAAACAATGATAAAAAAAAATGTAATACAGTGATACAAAAATTAGATATTCATTTTTTCTCTACTCTCTAGACTATACTCGATAGTTCTAAGTTCAATATCTTTAACGTTGCCAGCCGTTTAAATTTCGTTTTTTTTTCTTCAGAACAAATAATTTGTTGCCATCTAGTTATTATATCTAAAACTTGTAATTCGATTTAGAGAAATAAGAATTTTTCGAAGGTGTTGCCATCTGTTAAATACTGCTATCTAATTATTTGAAAAAAATAAATTAAATATTTAATTAAGAGGTACTACCTCAACAGTTTTAGGACGGATTTTTGATGTAAATATTTCTGAACAGTGTTGCCACTCTTTTATTTCAATAAAAAATTTAAAAAATGTAATACAGCTTCAGATGCAATTTAAAAAAAAAAAAAAAAAAATTTTTAAAATTTAATACAGTTTCAGATGCAATTTTTTGTTCATAAGAGACCAACTTTCAATAGTTCTGGTGTAAATATTTCTGAACAGTGTTGCCACATATTTTAATTCAATAAAAAATTAAAAAATGTAATATAGTTTCAGTTGCAATTTTTTGATCAAAAGAGATCAACTTTCAATAGTTCTGGTGTAAATACTTCCGAACAGTGTTGCCACATATTTTAATTCAATAAAAATTTAAAAAATATAATATAGTTTTAGATACAATTTTTTCATCTTAAGAGATCACCTTCAACAGTTCTAATGTAAATATTACTGCACAGTGTTGCCATACGTTTTGATTTAATCAATTACAAATGTAAAATATTTTCAGATACAATTTTTTGTTCATAAGAGACTCCCTTCAATAGTTTCAAGGTCACTAGTAGTTTTCGTGTGTACATAGTATACAATATTAAATGTGTAGCAACTGGCATTGCCCTGCATAAGATAGCTGGTTGGTTGGAAAAGCGTCAAAATCCACAGCGAAGTATTTTAATTTCACTGTTAAAATTTTTTTTAAAGATGAGTCGGAGCGTTTTTACTATGAATTTATCATATGTATATAGACATATATACATTTTAAGTGAAACTTTGGTTCAAGTCAATATATTTGCATATTTTTAAAGGCCACTTTTTATATCTCACATATGAGGATTTCGTAATAAAATCACATAAAGTAAATTACAGAGTTTATGACCCTACCCCAAGTAATTAAAAAATAACAAAAAAATTAAAATTATATAATTTAAACAAAAATAAGTGCGTCTGTCTATACAAATATATATCAGCAACACATTGCACAATCAGTCACGTCAAACGGCTGTCAAAGGCCAAAAATCACTTTCTTCAAACAATTACGCGAAAGTGTTTCATAATTTCCTCGGCGCTTGCATGTACACACATACACATAAAAGTGCATAATTGAATTAAAATAGCTGCACATGAGCATTTTAGTGCTGATGTGCGCGTGTGAGTGTGCATGAGTTTAGCTAAAAAGTATCATAATTGATGAAAATGGCAAGTAATACACGTTTTCACTGACATTACACGCCAATTAGCTTATGCATTCGCGTATGTCATCGCAGCTGCTTGCTTGCATGTATGTACATGTGTGTGTTTGTGTTGAAAACGTCACACAGCGTGCGCTCGTAAAAAGCAAGGTAAACTACAGTGAATGTCAAATTGTTATGTAGAGAGTGAAATATGGAAATTAATAAAGAAAATATATAATTCGGCATGTGGACGCTTAAATTGCGCTCAATGCAGTTTCATTGCATATAACGTAGTGTTTATGTATATACATACATATATGCATGTGCGTTAATTCGAAAAATACTTTTGCTTTTTACTGCACAAAGAAAGTGTGCATAAAACGATGCTTCGCTTTATTGCTTAATTGTGTGTGTTTGCTTGTGTGCTATACCAGTGAGTGAGCGGTGAGTTAATGAAGTGACATTTAATAAAATATTATTTGCTTTTAATTAGAAATCTTCCACGCTAAATGCTAATTATGTGCTGATGATGTGTGTTGCTTATTAGTTATACTTTTCCTTTTCAACACACCCACAACAATCGCGTTGGCAATCATTTTTAATGACATATATTTTATATGACTGCTTTCCGCCTTGGTGACCATCGTAAAGGCGAAGGCAATATGTATACAATTATAAACTCAGTTCTTAAATCAAGCATTAAATTATAATATTTAACTAAAAGTTTCTATAAAAAATTTCATAAAAAAAGCAAAATTTAACTGCAGCAATCAGTTTAGAAAATATCTACTGTAACAGTACTTTTCAGAAGACTTTATAATCAATTCAATTATTTCGTTTCAGTTCACTTAAGTTTTGTTTTCATTTTAAGTTTAGCACTAATTTTAATTTTATTTTGATTTTAATTTTTTATTTAATTATAATTTTGGTTTTAATTATAATTTTGGTTTAAAGTTTGTTTTTAATTATGATTTTGATTTGAATTTTTAATATAAGTTTTAATTTTGGTTTTACATTTAAATTAAGTTTTAAAGTCGATGGTAATTTTAATTTCAATTATAATTTTGATTTTCATATTAATGTTAATTTTATATTTAATTATAATTTTAATTATAACTATAATTTTTATTTTAATTATAAATTTAATTTTTATTTTAATTATAATTTTATATTTAATTTTTATTTTAATTTTTAATATACCGTTTAAATTAAATTTTAGATTTAAATTAAGTTTTAATGTCGATAGTAATTTTAACTCAATATTAATTTTTATTATAATTTTAATTTTTGTATAAATTTTTATTTATAATTTAACTTTAATTTTAATTTGAAATTTAGTTTCAAACTTAATTTTAAATTTGAGTGTAATTAAAATGCAATTTTTAGTTTACATTTAATTTTGGTTTTAACTTTATTACAATTTTGTTTTAATTTTAATTAAATTTCAATTGTTTTTTAATTTTTGTATTAATCATTGTTATTTTTAATTTTTTAATTTTTTATTTAATTTTTAATTTTCATTAGTTCGTATTTCGAAAACTTAGCGTGGAAATTATTTATTTTAATCTAAGTAAATTTTTTTAATTTTCTGTTTTTTGATATTGTTGCTTGAATATTCAATTAATGTTTAATTTTCATTAAATTGTGTGCAGTTATCATTTGTTTAGAAATCAAGTGTTTAAATTTTTTATTTAATCTTAAGTACTCTTAATTTAATTTATTTTAATTAAAAATTTATTTATTTAATTTTAATTAATTTAAATTATTATTTTTTTTAATTGTATTTAAAATAATTTAATTTGATTTATTTTAGCGTAAATTAATTAAAATTAATTCTGTTTTAATTTAGTATTAATGTTTTTTTTAATTGCTTTTAAATGTTTTTTATTTTTTTTTTTTATAATGGCCCTTGAAAGCCTTCTGAAATGTTAATAAAATACGAAAAAATATAAAATTAATCTCATTTAATTTGGTTTACTTTCTGAATTTAATTTAGTTTTATTTTCATTAATTTAATTTAATTTTCTTTAAATTAATTTAATTTAATTTTTCTTATATCTTAATTTATTTTATTGAAATTGGTTGAATTAAATATTTAAAAATTTTCTATCTTTAATTTTTTAAATATACTTATAATTATTTATTTTTAAATTTTTTTCTGTTACATAACATTATTTTTTATTTGCCGCTCCAAGCGCATTTAATAATTGCATTTCACATAACATCCATAAAAACTCCCAGCATTGACCACCAGCGAGTTCGTTGCTTAAGTCTTTTGTTTAAATTACGAAAATAAATATGAACAATATCAATTTGGCTACCGGCAATACTTGTCAGTGCTTTACTGACCATGCGGTCGAATGCATTGAAAAATGGTACATGAAGTATTGAACAACAACAATAAATACCTAAAAAAACTTTCACACACAGCGAAGAAAAATTCATTCAACTGCAACGCCTCTTTGACACCGCCAGCTATTTGGACAGCGCGTTGCAGTTTACCCTTTAACGCCGGTATTTAATGTTAATAACGCACAGCGCTAAATGTCTCAAATATATCAAGCGCTGACGCGAAGACGGGCTATCAGTGACGCTAATCAGCGTTGAGTCAATAATAAGTTGCCGCTAACAAGCTGTTGTATGGCTTGGATGCTGAATTATGTATATTCATATGTATATGAGTGCACTCTTATGAGAATATATGTGCATGTTTCAGTGTGTGTGCGCCTGTTTATTGAGGCGTTCGCACGCCAACCCTCCTCATTTGTTATTTCTTGCCTTCAAACTATTTCCCATGCGATACGGATTTTTGTTGATTGTTCGCTGCCAGCGCACAAAGCAAATATGTGTGGCTGTGTGTATCTGTATATTTTTCATGTTCACTTTTTAATTTCGCTGTCTATTTATCAGCGCGCTTATTATTACATCTATTTGTATGAAGTTTTCTACGCTCTTTTGCTTCTTTTTCTGTGGGCGTGCTAGGCAAATTTGTCTAATTGTATGAGTGCTGCCACACAAATACTTAACTACAAGTACATACACATGTCATTTAACAGTTAACTGCTGCCAAATGAATACACAAAAGCTTAACCATGACGAGAAGATCGCTTGCCAAGCAGAAAGGTTGTGTGGAAAGGTGAAAGAGGAGTAAACGCTTGCAGGCTTTCAAAGTCAGCTGGGTGTTGAAGTGGTAAATTCAACACTAGCCGTAGCATGACATGGCAGCACAAAAGGCTGAAACACCATACAAATCGAAATTCTTTTAATTTTGTGTGCATTTCACACGCAACTTACATAGCTACGAATGCAAATATAAATACGCTCATACACACATACATACAATAAATCGGTTATGCTTAGCACTGCCAGTCTTCGGTGCTCTATTGGTGAGCGCCAGCCTGCGCTGACTAATGAACAGCCGTAATTCAAAGCTAAGCTGCTATCCATAAACCCTCCTACCCCGCATACGTGTGGTTCTTAGCCAGCTGTCAGTTGCGCTGTGCCGTTGACTGATGGCCAACAAGCGAACGTCTTGCACAAATTTAACAACGTTCCTTTCTTAATTAGTCAGCTGTGCTATGCTGCAAGCGCGATTTCCAGCTGTAAAGCACAAGCGGGCATAGCTTTACGTCTCACTGCCTTTATGTGTGGCGCGTTCAGCAGGCCATGACTTGACAGCAGCGGCTGTTGTCTAGTGGTGGTGGCAAATGTGGGCGGCCTGGCGCTGCCTCAATTTCATATTAAGTTATTTTTTCGCCTCTAAATTTGTAAGTTTTATTTTATTTTTCTTATTAATTTAGTGTTTGCCTGGTTTTGTTTTATTTTTCTTTTTTCTGCAAACAGCTTGTGTTTTACAATTTGGAGTTAGTAAGGTAATTCACGGTTGGGTGGTCATTGTGGATTGGTGAAGAGTGTTTGGGTAAATGCATCAAAAAACAAGAAATATCGATATCTTTATAGATTAAGTACTTGTATAAAAATTAATGGCTTCAAGCGAAAAATCACATAAAATTTAATGGCTAGTTTTAAAAAAATAATTTGAAAAACGAATTTAAAATACGAAAAAAAAAACTAAAATATGACATACTTAAAATACGACATTTTTTTTAGGGAAAGTTTTAATTTTAAGGCTCTGGAAAGACCTTGATATTGGCAAAAAAGGCAATTTAGGGCAGTATAAGTAATAAATATTATACTTATTCGATATTTTAAATATTTTTTATAACAATTTTGAAACAAAAATTTTTAATTTCTGATTTCATGCAAAAATCTCTTTACGAACAGTGAAAAGCAAGTTAGATTTTTACACCGGTCAACAAATTTTTTTTTTTTTGATTTTTGATTTTATACTCAAATTCCGATTATAAACTGTGAAAAGCACAGAAATTTTTATTTTTGGCTTATAAAGTATGTTTACTCAAATTCTGATTATAAACTGAGAAAAGCACAGGAATTTTTTAATTTTAGCTTATAAAGTTAACTTTTGCCGGAAAAGCATTTATAAAATTTTTTCAAGAAATATTTTTGAAAATTATAAATTTATTTCTCTTTCAAATTTATAAATTCAAAGACCTACAATTTATAGGCTTATATATTGAATAATGTAAACTCGAAACTTGTTACAAAATATCATTTTTCATGTAGGAGAAAGCAACATTATTTATTACACCGGTCAACAAATTTTTTTTTTTTTGCGTTCTGATTTGATACTCAAATTCTGATTATAAACTGTGAAAAGCCCAGAAATTTTTATTTTTAGCTTATAAAGCATGTTTCTGCGTGAAACAAATGAGCCTGATTAGCTCATATTAAACATGAAAAAAATACGAAAAAAATAACTATAAAATTAAAATTAAAAAATTGTTAAATTGTTTTCAGTTTTTTTTTTTTGAAGTAGCAGAAACTGAAATTTAAGTGGAAGTCAGAAAAAAAAATTATGTCAACTGGTGTTATTTATTAAATAATGGCTTTTTTTTAAATAATAACAATAAATAAATGTAGTTAAACGTTTTTTAATTATTTTTTAAATGAAATATATATTTTAGTTGAATTGTGCTTTATTTTAATAAATTTTTTTCGTTTATTAGTTTATTTTTATTTTTTATTATTTTATTTTTTAAATATTTTTTTATAAGCATGGTTGTTGTTTTTTTTTAATTGTAAATAGAAAACATATTTTCATTTTATTTAAACTACTTTTTTCCCAAAATTTAAAATTTGATTTTTCCTTCGAATCTTACTTAAATTTTTAATTTTAAAATTTTTTATTCATTTTTTCTTTTAATATTAATTTTTTTCTTAATTTTTCTCTTTAATTCTAATTTACATTTTTTCTTAAAAACCACAAAATTTCGTCTCGCTTTTTTATTGCAACGCAAGCCTTGACATTTATTCCAATAAATACACAATTTATCTTTGCAGCCATCTTCCTGTGTCACTTATTGTTGCCTCCAACTTAATTATCTAAATAAAGCCATTGCTCAATCTCTTGGACGTTTAACCGCTATTTACATATCGCGATAAATGATATTGCGCACCATTTGGTAAGCTGAAGAAGAATAAGAATTCAAATCAGAGCAAAGACGAATCGAACCCAACCGCTTCATCGCAAGTAAGAAAAAAGAAACCAAATAGAGCTATGCAAGAATAGTAAAGAAGAACAGTGCAACAGCAACAATGGCTGAAAAGAACAAATATAGCTCCCTTTAAAACCCCTGCTCACCGCTCCTCCTACGGCAAACAGCAATTGAACAAAGCGAGCAACTAACAGTTTAATACAAGCGTCAGCGCATAACTCCAATGTTGAATATTGGTCGCAATACAACCACAATCTCAAACATATGTATGTGATTCTACTTACAAGTGTATGTGTGTGTGCGGCTGTGCAGTGTCTCCGCTAAATACTCGCATAAACTTATCTAAATAATCTTAATTGTTTTGCATCCGTTGTTTGGCCAAGTAAACGAGCGACCTAGCGCTCCAGCGACCAACCGACCGACCAATCGACCGAACGACCGATCAGCCGTCTAGCTTGGCATCCAAGTGACCCAAATAAGCGAACTGCTGGCCGCTGCGGCCCCGCACAAATGACAACAGCACATAAAAATAGCCAAGCCAAGCCAAGCCGCAGCGCTGTAACAACGAGTAAACAAAAGCGCATACAACAACAAAAACGAAGCACAGCAAAAACTGTTACATGGTCCCGCTTTGGCTGCCACTGCTGCGCTGCTGTCACCGCTGTTATTGTTGCTGTTGTTGCGATAGCTGTCATTTAAATATGCTTGTACATACATATTTATTTAGTGTTTAATCTCGGCTCGTCTAATGTGTTCCCGGTGTTGCTGTTGTTGTTGTCAGCCACTACATCTTGTGCGCTGCAAATTTATGCACAGCATTTCTAGCCAAGAATTTTGTTCATCAGTTGCTTTTCAGCGCGCACACACATACACACATACATAGATACATACGTAAAGATTTTTCAAAGTGTGAGCTCAGCTTGGCTGTCTGTATTTTTGGAAATTTCTCAGCGCGCAATTATTATGTTTCGTTTTTATTTTTCCAATTTATAATATTTTTATTTTCATACTACTTCTTTTGCTTCTACTTCTTTCTTCTCGGGCTCATAATTAGCGGTTACACTTTCAACCCAACTCCGTGGCTCTACGCCTTGTCCACCTTCCATTTCGCTTTTTACTGTTAATTTCAGTTTGACCTTTCTTGCTTTTTCTACGGTTCTTGTTCTCATGCTTGCCGCTTTGGTTGTTGTTGTTGCTGCTTGAACAGCAAATGCTGTTAGTTTCTGACTTTTGGGCGAGCATCTCAATTAGAATAATCCGTTGGAATTGCCACCGTGTTGAAGTAGTCGAATAATTTAAGGGGTTGGTGGGCATGAGTGGTAAAGTTAACGTTTTATATAAAAGAAAAACAAAAAAAGAACAGGTACTACCGTAACTTTCCCATAATCAACTGTAATTTCTTAATTTTTATGATTTATTATCATTATTTTTTGATATTTGCAAAGAGGAGCTGAAGCTAAGGCTGTATGTAGGCCTGAATGGAATTACCGCAACATTTGCAGCATTCAAAGAATATAGAAAATTTCCACTTTTCGTGCTCAAAAAATAAAAACCACACAGTTTTATTGGAAATTCATTACAAAAAGGAAAATATTGGCTAGTCGAAAAAGTATTTTCGTATAATGTCAATAGATGTCGTTGCTCTTATGAGATAAGAAATATTAAAAGGAAAAAATTTGCTTGTAAAAAATAGTTTGTACTGACAGAAAATGTTGTGCGTATTAAAAAAAGTTTCTTTCAAAGTTGTAAAGCCTCTACAAATTTTAATTATGCCTTAATATGACTCCAAAATAATTTAAACGCTGGTTTATTATTTTTACCATCATATTTTTTACAGAGTCCACAAAGTAATAATGAAAATAATCAAAGAAATAAAATCAATAGCTGGCAAGTTGATGTTTTATTCAAAAACAATGAGAAAGTTTATTTGAAACATAATTTTTTTTCATATAATATTACACATTTGAGGTTTATCAAAGAGACTACCTTTTTATCTAAGCTGGCTTTTTTATCTTGACTAAATCTTATTCGAGTTCGTGGAATTTTGCTTACAAATGCTTGTTCAAATTCAAGTTAATGAATACATCGTTAATCAGCTAAGAAGTTTAATATCGAAAATCCTTAATTTCCATAATATCGAAGTTCGTTGCTTAAGTCTTTCCAAGTCTTATTAAAGTTTGTCTATTAACTTCTTGTCTTGTCAAAGTCTTCCAAGTTTCAAGTGAAGATATTTTCTTAAAGCTTCAAAAATTTCACAAATATTCGTTTTCAAGACTTTGTGTGCTGTTCATAATATTAAAGCTTCCCAAGTTTTCAGTGAAGTTCGCTTCGCAAGTCTTCTGAACAGTGGAGACAATATTACTTTATTTAGGTTAGCTTATTACGTATTCGGATATTTTATTCAAGCTCGTTTCTTTAGTCTATGAAATTTTGACGGAAGTTAGTCTATAAACCCTTTGATAATCATACTAACAAGATTCATTTCTTAGGTCTTCAGATTAGCAGAGAAAATATTATTTTATTTGAGTTCGCTTCTTAAGTCTTTGAACGTTTGAAGGAAGTTCGTTTCTTAAGTCTTTCAATTATTGAAGGAAGTTCGTTGCCTAAGTCTTTGGGGTTGATATAATCAAAGCTTCTCTCATTTTCACTGAAGTTCGTTTCTTAAGTCTCCTGTTTAGCAGAGAAAATATTATTTTATTTGAGTTCGCTACGTAAGTCTTTACTTTTCACGTTATCAATTGTGTCTTATTCCTACAGAAAATGCTTCACTTTGTTACTAAAATTTTCAAGGCAACTTCATTACTTAGTATTATAAATCTTCTTTGAAGAAATACTGAAAGGTAGCACATAGGAAAATTTTTTGAAGAGGTCACTACTCAGCTTATTTCATCAGCACAAGCACAAATCTTAAAATTTATAAACAAATAAAATTACTAAAAGAATATTGGCTATTTTGATACAAAACATTTTAAAAATACTTTTCACTTCTCAGCAAGAACAAGCATACACACATCCAATATTACGAAGAAACTTAATTTCCAATAAATTATGCTGCTGAGTTGTGTGTTGTTATTCAAATGAGTTTGCAATTTTTCAAGCAAAAACTGAGCCACTGCCAGTCACAAGGCCGGCAAGACAGTCTGTCTCCTTCTCAGCCACATTGCCACAAATGTCAAAGCACATACAACCGGTGTAGTCAAGACAAACGCTAAAGAAATTATAGCAAATTAAAATTCCTACGAGATCTGTACACATCCAAGTGAGTGAGTGAGTGTGTGTGCGTGTGCCAGGAAGTAATGTGGCAAGCGGCAGTGCAAGCGAACGCTGCCATCCTTGCAATCACAGTTATGAGAAGGTGCACAGGCGCAACCTACACACAGACACGCACGCAGATGTGATGTGAGCTGGGCAACGAGCGCGCTAAATTGATTGACAAGTTACGTTGCAACAAATGCTGCACGGACAAGCATAGACACACAAAAAAAAAATTGCAAGCAAAATGTGCGCAACAATTGTAACAAGCAGAAAATGCTGCTGACAGCTGCCCAGATGCCAAGCGCCCGGCTGAAACACACACGCTTGTTGCTGTTGTTGTTGCTGTTTTGGCTGACTGTGATCTTCCTGCTGCGGCTGCATGTGTAATTGCCATGTTGTTGTACACCATATTACATAAATGCCAGACACATATGACACAGAGTGCAATCACTTTTTTATGCGTATGTATGTGTGTGTGTTTGGCGCGGCGCTGTTTTGCCCATGTGTCAGCTAGCAACAGTGGCATTGTGGAGGAAATAATTGCAGGCGCAACAGGTGCCTCTCAAAGCGCAGCGCTGCGCTAAAGTTAGCCGCTAACGCTTTTACAAACTGATAAAGTATTTATATTTTTATAACCACCTGTTGGTTTTGTTATTGTTATTGCTGTGCGCCTAACTGGTTGCGCTCATAAAAATTAGTGCCATTAAACAATTAATTCAGTGTCTGCTGTTGGCAAATACGCGGGCTCAAAAGCGGTGATTATTTGCTGATATGATTGCCACTACAGCAATTTCACTGCAATCGGAGTAGGAATATTTGGAATTAATACGCGCACAGGAGGTTATGGCTTTAATTTTTTTGTATAACGTTTTAATTGTCAAATAGCTTCTTTATGGCTACAGGCAGAGGAGAGAGAATTTTCTTGATGGAAATAATATTTGGATTTTACAATTCAAATAAATTTTGCAAAAAACCTAAATTTTAGATAAAAATTTTGATAAAAATTCGAAATTTGAGAAAAGTTTTGAAAATTTTTCGAAATTAAAAAATGTTTTGACAATAAAAAATTTCGAAAGTTGAAAAAAATTATTATTTGAAATCTAAAAATAGTTTTGAAAAACATTTTCGAAATTAAAAATTATTTCGAAAATAAATAGTTTCAAAGCCGAAGAACTTGTATTACAAAATTTGCAAAACGTTTGAAAAACATTTTCGAAATTAAAAAATATTTTGAAAATAAATATTTTCAAAGCTGCAAAAATTTAAAGAGTTAAAAAAGTTTGAAAAAAATTACGAAATTGTAAAAAAAGAAAATTTTAAAAAATTCAGATCAGAATTATTGAATTGTACAAACTCATGTTAAAAGTTTCGAGCTATATATTCTGAAATTTAACACAATTCAAAAAAAATATAGAAGTCTCGAAAACCTAAAAGCACATTCAGTAAATATTGGAAAATTTCGAACAAAAAATTTTCGAACGTAAATATATAAAAGCGCAATTTTTCTATACTCCAACTTATATTATTAAAAAAAATTAGTGAGAATCGGTGAAATTAATAAATATTTCCAAATGAAAAATGTTTCAAAAACTTGCTTTCTGGAACAATATTTAATTTCCTTTCACAGAAGACAATTCAAATGTATTTAAAGCTGGTTTTAATAGAAAGAATTTGAAATATTTACCCAAAAAATATAAAAAAGATCATTTATTAAAATAAAAAAAAAAATATTGGAGTGTATAGAAAACATAAAGTTTTATAAAATTTTTTTTATTAAAACCCAAATATATTTAAAACTCGTAAGAAATGTCTACTGGAAGTAAAATGGCAATGATTATGTACATATATTATATGCAAACATATATTATATATTCAAATGAATATACAAGTACATCTGAAATTTAATTCGAAAATTCGAAAATCTAAAACTGTTCTCCAGTTCACTTTCGAAACAAAAATTTCCTACCTATAAAAATAAGCCTAAACAATACTTCACTACTTCTCTCCATATGTACTCATATGCGGATGTAAACACAAAAACCAAAAACGAATGACTTGGTTTTCTTTTCTCCATTGAAAAAAGCGCTCTGAATATGTTTCCATTCAAATTCAATCGAATTAAAATACCAACAATTGTTGATTATCAAAACAAACCGTTATAAGTGCGTCTTTTGATGCAACATGCGATTGTTGTTACAGTTAGGAATGCCCATAAACTTTCGAGAGCTGAAAACGCCTTTTTTTTCGAGACAACCCAAAGCAACCGTTGAAGACGCAATTAAAATGTTTGTGGTTGTAAATATGTATGTAAATATAACATATCTGTAACTGTGATGCACAAGTAAGTTGTTTGGAGAAACTGGAATTTGGCGTTAAGAGTTTGAGTTGCTTGCAGCTAACTCATAGAAATCAGATTTCCTCGTAACAATGGGTATTTGAGGCATATCTTCAGATTTGTGTAATTCTATAATATTCTTTTGAATTATAAATTTGGCTAATTTACCGCTGATTCCAGCTAAAATATAACGGGTTTTAAAAAATTTTTTTGTTGCAAGCTTTACAAATTCGGAAAAGTGTTTTGAGGAAAGTACTTTAACGCAAACACAAACAATTGTGTGGCACAAAACTGTCAGTGAGGCACGTGAAGCCATCGAAAACTTTTCTCATGCGCTTGGATGTTCTCTGTGTTAATGATGATTCAATGTCATGTATGTTAAAGAAACTGTGATTAAAAATCGTGATGTTGACATTATAGAGGCAATAAAGGATCCCAACACCTCTTTTGGATAAACCCAATTCATTTTGCTCACATGGATGGAGTCACGTCCAAAGATCTGATTCTTTTGCAAAAATTTTAGCAAAATTAAATGTTTGTTAACTTGCCGGAATTCTTCTAATCGAAATTAACTACAACTTGGAACTATTTCAAGGTTTAAATACTTTCCAAAAGTACTGTCGAACTTACCCTATTATTATTATTTATTATTATTGAGCCTATTTCTTAACAATTCCAAAAAAGTTAAAAAAAAAATCATTATCGTCGACGAAAAAGCTCATCATATGCCAAATATATGTTTATACCATATTTCAAAAAATTATTTAAATATTTTTTAGCAATAGTAGCAACTATTTGATGAGATGTACAATATAAATATACCAAGAGTTAATTTACTCTGCCGTAAAGCGATGTAATAACACTGAATTCCTTATTATTTGTTGTGTATCATTAAAAGAGTTGAATCAACAAAACAATTAATAAAGTTTGTTAATGATAGATAATGTTGAGTAGTATCATAAATTTGTTTCCCTAACTCAAAAGTTTTACTAATTATTCAAAATTTTATAAATTGTAACGCAAAGTTCATATTTGAGCTTTATTGCAGTCACGGTGCTTAGGAAAGTGAAATCAAAAATTAATATATTTTTTGTAAATTAATTTAGAAATAAAAATACGGTACCACAAGTACCAAAAGGACATGGCTTAATCGAAAAAAAAATCATTTAGGAGCAAAGAGGTTCCAGAAAAGCTAGTTCTCGAAAGGGGTCTTGGAATAGAGAAACATGATCTTCGTCTCATATCATATATATAGCAAAATATTAATAAAACTCGCCATCGAGCTTAAGAGGTTAATCTGAAAATTTTCACCTCTCAGGTGTCCACAAAAACAAGTTAGGTATCCAACAAAGTCCTATGGCTTATGGTCTAGCCATTAGTTTGGGTAAAGTAGAAATAATATTATACAAACAGCAAAATTTGCTTATAAATGCTAGTAATACCGAATTTAAATGCTAAAAAATATTAATACTATACCCAATTAAAAAAAAAATACTAGCTGTTAGAAAAATATTACTATATGTTCCCTAGAAGCCTTTGATTTCAAATACATATTATTATTGTTGGCCATTACATATGTAGATTCTGGTGTGAGAGGTCCTATCTCTAAAATTGGAGTCTGAATATATGAGTATTAAAAAAAAAAAAACAAAAAAAAATTTAGTTATAATTTGTTAAATTAAATTAACAAATGTGCTCAAAAATGCTTGACAATCTATACACAACTATAATTTGCTTCATTTCTGTAACAAGTTTGTCACTTAAGTGTTAAGTTTATGTGGCTTGAATCACTACATTCCGTCAGCCTATGGCAATTATACGTATTGAGACGCTTTTGAAACTCAAATGGTAAGTTGTGCACAATACAAGCGAAATCGCTGAACTTATATATCTCATTCATACAACCATTTTTCATATGTCCTGCAGATCCTTTCATATGAGAAACAGACGGAAACAAGCAATCAATATATATTTTGTTATCCTTCGTATATTTTTTGTTGCTTTTTATATATATTTTCTTATCTAAATTATTTATGCATTTCCTAGCTGTTGCCAAATTGAGTTTCTGCAGTGTTAGAAACTCCAAAATGATGTTCTTTTAGCCTTTAAAACTATGTTAATTTCTCACTAACATTTTTAAGCAAGTTTTGCGAACATATTTTTTTTTTAAATATTTGTAAAACGCAGTTTTGTGCTTTCAACACTAAATTAGTCACAAGCATATTATTTTATGTGCTTTTATAAATGGCACAACACCTTAAGTAATTGTGGGAAAATAATTGTCCTGAGCACTACTGCCGCTCCACAAGTTCGCTGCTTAAGTCTTTTGATATGCGAACTTTATTTTATAATATTTAAACTTTTTTTATTATTTACAATTTTCTATTAGATCAAATTTTGTGCATAAATGGTATATGAAATACTCATACACAATTAAAAATTATTTTCACAAAAATTTAAAAATATTCTCAAGCACTCACTTCCTGTACGTTGCACGTCTGCTCCGCTCAAAACTCGCCAAAGCGTTATCCTGGCTGCTGGTAATACTGTTTTTATAGCTTTAACACTATTGCACTTGTTTTTTATTGCTGTTGAGAACAGCAAAGAGTTGCTTTTGTTTTAGAATTTTGTTTTCAAGTTTAATCCTTGAACACTGTAAGCCTCAGCAATATGCTTCTTATACGCAGGATGCACAGTTTTCTATTTTTTGTTTAATTTATTTTAGTTTTAAAAATTGTTGCTGAACTTGCTTATTTCTTGAGCAAAAATTTCACTCGCTGAAATTTTTTAAGTTCGCAATATCCAAAATTCGACAGAATACCAAACTATTTAATTCGGCTCCTTTTCCGGTAATGCACACACGCAAGCACACACTACTTGTTGTTTGACTTTCCGAAAAAAAATTATTCGTTACACTTTGCTTCGAATCGAAAAAAAACACACACACATACGCACTTAGCTATGTATATGTTGCAGCAAATTGTGTCCGGTTGTTGGTTCGATTTGTTTGAGGCAAAAATATCCGATTCGGTTTTTTGGCTTTTGGAAAGGAGGAAAGCGAACTTGACCGTAGAGAGGTGACTGAATAACTAAAGTATATGCCGCGCTAATAAGTAGTTATATAAGTTCGAAGGCTTTTCTTTTTGAGTGCGCGCTGCGCGAAGAAGAAGATGTTGCGGCTGCGACGGCGATCGCTGCGACTGCAAAAGCGCTTGGTGTTATTGTTGCTGTTGTTGCAGCAATACGTTGAGTTCCGCGCTGTCTGTGCTAACGCCTTGGCAATGGCAATGCTTATGAATGCCCCACAATAGCGCCAATAGAATGAAAGCGGCAACATAATGCGCGCGCAGGCAGCAACACTGAGCACAGAGCAATGTATGCGTGCGCGCGTGTGTGTGTGCAAGAAAACTCCGAAGGTAAAAGCTAACAAAAGCGAGCGAAGAAAATAAGCAAGAAAGTCGGAACGGCGGCCGCAACAAACAGCAACGGCACAAAAAGCACCGCTCAGTTGTGGCAACAATGCGGCACGCTCTTCTTCAGCGCTCGGTAGCCGGCTAACACTTAATTTTCCTACACTCATTTGTGGCTTTCTTTCCTTCGGTCGCGTTTTGTAAGCTTTAGCAGCGGCTGCGCTTGATTTCTTCTGCCGCGCGCCAAGAAAAACCATACTCAGCCAGCAAGCAGCAAGCGCAAGCGCTAGGTCTGCATTGGTAAGAGAGCGCGTTAGAGCGCATCATGGCAGGAGCACGCTCTCTGCTTTGCGCTCAACAGAGTTGTTGAAGGTTATTTGTGCCACCACGGCCAGGGCCATGGTCAGCTGCGCGCCAGCTTAGCAATCTCTGCGCTTAGTCGCTCTCATGGCGGTGGTGTGCCGGCTTTCATGGCTCTTGTAGCGCTCTCTTGCTGTTTCTCTAAGCACATCGCACACATTGCCGCGCCGTTTTACTAGCAACAGCTGTCATTGTGGCATTGCCGCCGGAGTGTGGCGGTTGTGTTGCTTGGCGAGCGCGTGCTTTCTGTTGCGAATATTTGGTTTTAGCGAGCATTGTACGATATTACGTACTGCCTTGCGATTCTTTGCAGCACGTGCGTACTCGTTTTTAGAATATTTCGCTGGAAGTTGTCTTCTTCAAAGAACAACGCATCATTTTACACTTACCTGCGCTGTGACATTTGGTTAAACGGATATTTTTTTGCTCTGCTGTTCCATCCAGTGCTTGTGTTGCTGTTTAATTGAAGTACAAGAGCATAGAAAACATAAATCTGCAGCTCAAGTAGCGGTTTCATAACTGTGGCAACATTTTTTTGTTTTAATTATGTCTTTCATTTCTTTGGAAATCATATTTTTGGGCATGTAAATTTTTTCTACCACCGACTTTTTTTGTTCTAAGGTTTAATTGGAGGCTGTGGAAGTTGTACTAACAAATACATAACGCTTACGTATACTATTTTGTTTTCATAGCAGCCAAAGCGTAAACTGTCCCTTTTTCATATTAGTTTCCAAAATTCATATTTTTTATTTTACTTAGAATTTTTTCTGTTTACGAACTAGAAGCGAACAACTTTTTTACTTTTCCTTGGCTCAGTAAGCTTAAACCTATAACATAGAGATAAGACAAAAAGATGAGGATTGCACTGTGACGTAAGGCCTAATGTGTTACTGCACACTAGTGATAACATCTACTTGTCTTCTAAGGAAAGTTTAAAATAAAATTTTAAATTAGAGTAACTACAAGGTGCGTTCCAAAGTAAACAGGACTGAAAAAAAGAACAGAAGAAATGGTTTTGTCGGCAAAATCAATTTATTTTATTCAAAATAGTCTCCTTCTGCTCAATACAGCTTTTTCCAGGGTCCAAAAGCATGTCGAACGAGTGTTTTAGCTCGTTGGCCGGTATGGCCGCCAGAATGCCCGTGCAAGCCGTTTGAATGTCCTCTACGTCTGCATAACGCTTACCTTTCATGGGAAAATGCATTTTTCCGAAAAGGGAGAAGTCGCACGGTGCCGTATCAGGTGAATACAGGGAGTGGTTGATGACTAAAATGTGATTTTTGATCAAATAATCGATCACATGATGTTTTTCGAATGTTGGATTCTGAGCAATTTTTGGTCGTCAGTCAATTTGTGCGGAACGTAAAGTGCACACACGTTTCGTAAGCCCAAATGTTCGATTAAAATGCGATAAATCGATGTTTTGGAGATGTTCAACTTTATTTCCATAAATTTCAATAATAATTTCGGTTGATTTTTGATTAATTCACGCACAGTTTCGGTGGAATTTCCGGTGATCACAGATTTTAATTGGCCCTTATGTTGATCGTCATTTATGTCCTCACGAACACTATGAAAACGTTGAAACAACTCGAGCACTCTGCTACGGGATAAGCAATCATCACTATAAACTTGGTTAATCAATTGAAACGTTTCGGCAAAAGTTTTACCAATTAAAAAAAAAATTAATGTTGGCTCCTCCCCGATAACACAAACATATTGACACTTAAAACGCAATAATTTCACTTCTAATCTATGAAATGTCATGAAATTCAATTCACTGGACAATCGATAAAGATAGCAGATTCTAACACATTAGTCGACATATACATGGTGCCACCAGGGGCGCTAGATTCAAAAAGTCCTTTTTACTTTGGAACACACCTTGTATTTCAAACAGTTCATGTAATAAGCTTCAGTCAGTCCATTTATTTTTTGTAAATTTTATATTTGACTACAATCGAACAGAAGAAGCTAATAGCTGCACCAAATCTCTCCCTGTTGAAAGTCTCCTGGGAGTCAAGGCACCAGAGCGATATGGCAGACCGTATCTTATCATCCAATAATTATCCAGCCTTTACTGGTCTTTACAAGCAACATCTGCCTGCATGTATCAACCCATCTCACCACTTCATTTTATGACTACATATTCTTTCGTATCCAAACTCTAATTTCTTACCAAATATTGATCAGTAATGTAATATATAATATCGTGACTTAAGCGATAATATCGAAACGAAATAACCAAATTACTCCTCAATAGTATTAATAAATAATTTGCTTATTAAACCAACAATGTTAGTCTATATTCAAAACTAATGACTTAGTCAACGAGAACCACAATATCCAACAAACTGAAATTGGTGGAATAAAGTTATTCTAGTTACCTTATTTAAGAAAGTATTAAATTTCTTTCGCTAACAAACTATAAATAACTAGAAAGTTAGAAAGAATAATTCTGACAATATTTCTATTGGAAACGTTTGCTTTTTCCATTGATAGCCAATCAAAATGGACGATTTCATGCCACTATACACATTCTTATCAAAACAATTCGTTTCCAAGGATGCAGCATATATCATCTTTTATGATATTCATTAAACGAAAATCAAACCAAAAGTTTTCAATTATTTTTGAAAGTTTATTTTTGCCCTTGAAATCTTAAGAAAATTAACTATCCAAAAAGTCTTAAGAAAAACATAATATTTTTTCTGCAAGTTTAAATTTTCAGCCAACAGCTAGATGGAGAGCTTCCATTGTTTAAGAAATTCTACACAAAAAAGATTCTGTTATTAATAAAGCAAGTAAGCAAGGATTAAGTTCAAGTTTAAGCGAACATTGTATATTCTTGCAATTTGTCGGGGTCCAATACCTCCAGGTGCATAAGATAAGTCGGTTATATGGGACTTAAGGCAAGTTTTCTTCCGATTTCTTACAATTTAGGCAGAAAGATGCATCGTTATTCAAAAAATACTTTAACTTAATTTCAGTAAGGTAAATCCCATATTGACCAATATAGTCGGTATAAAGTCAGTTGGAAGTCCGAAAAGTTTTCTATTCGGTATTTGGTGGACGGCGGAAATATTGACCCGACTGAACATCTTGTTTGAAAGAATGGCTTACTATTATCAAAAATACATTTTGTCCGAATTTCAATAATATATCTCACAGTTTGATCGATATTTCAAAATCATAAAGTCAGCCATACACCCTGGGGTCCACATATTCGGTATGTCCGATTTTGGGAATTTTTAAATTTGTAAAATTTTTTAAGTTAAAAGGCACTATTTGAGCAAAGTTTTATCGGAATATATTTCTTGGTTTACATTTTTATATTTTAGTTTAGTAATTAGTCATAGTAGTTCATAATCTTTGGAACCCTGCAGCAACATGTAACAAGAGTATAAAAATAAATTATATTATATATAACTGGTTTAATATATTTCATTGAGAATATCGCATTACACTCATACTAGAGGGAAATTAGACGAGTTCGGTTAACACTAATCATCATCTCTTCTATAAAGAAAGTCATGTCGCTCAAACTACTACACTTATTTCAATATTTTTTAATGTTTAACCTTCCGTTAACGCTCTTGAAAATCATCAATACCAACCACCAATATGTAGTCATATTAAGGCTTTTCTCAGCTTATCCGCTTAGCAATAGATAACACAAGTCGAAACAAAACTTAGCGATATGTCTCTACTGCATACTGAAAATATTATTTTCCTCAATGAACAGTACATTGTTTATAATTATTTATATTATATTACATTTATCAAAAAACTGAAGAGCATTAGGGGACAATGCTTCAATATTTGCTTTATACCAAACAAGAATAAAATTGCCAACCGACGTTTGTTAGCACTCCATATCTTGAATATGCTGGAATACGTGCTTTTGGCTTATTCTATGCTGTATATCTCACCGTGTTTGTTTATCCGGTGTCATCTTAGTAAAAGCTATTGAGAGCTTATTGATGTAGAGTATGTCACTGCGATTGATTATATAAATATTTTCGCAAAATAATACGTTTAAGCCACTTTAAGCCAGTTAACGACGAATATTTTTTGAAGCCAAAAGATTCCTGAACTTGAATCACATATAACGAAAGAACACTGTGAACTGTGTGCTACTGAATTCTTTCAACCAGAATGTCATTATTGTGAGATTTTCATACTTTCAAGTTGTAGTTTAGTCAGAGAGTTAGAAACGCATCATGCTCATGTGAATTTACGAGGCGCTACAAACCTCAAATGTTCCCAATTGTTTATCTGATATACTTAATTTTACTTATTTATAATTTTACCGTACGTTTAAGAAGGCAGAAGAAGATCTGTATACAAAATGGGTTGAATATGGACTAGGTGAAAAACAAATTCTCACAACAAAAAAATTAAAAAAAAAAAAAACAAAAAGAGTTTGCTTTCTTTCGAAATAAAAGTGTTATTATTTAATTATAACTAAAACTAGGACAATGCCGAAGAAAAAATCGAATTATAGAAGAAATAAAAATTTACATTGAAAAAATAAGCAAATATTTGCACTCAAAATCACTTTCTTTTGTAATAAGCCTTAAATGAATATCTGTTCCTTAAACATAGACCCTCTTCAACAACATTGCGTTAATACAACCGTACGATTATGCCCAATCACGTGAGGTCTTACTTCACCACATTGTTTCGGTATGAGGAATGGTTAGTGAATGCTAAAATTATTTGATAATTAATATACTATATGTCAATCAGACGCCCCCGTCACAAAGGCATAGCCGGGAATGAACTGGCTGATGAGGTCACTCACTCTGCAGCATCCACCCACATAGTAGGACTCGAAACGTTCATTTCGGTTGGTCCCCATACCAAAAAGGAGCTGCTCCGCAAATATGAGGGCTGAGATAGATAGGAGTATTGGTGAAAATTGCATGGCATATCTGCATACTGCTAATGGATGATCACAAACTTCAAATGTTTAAATATTTAATCAATCTTCCAAGAGACAACATCAGGCTACTTGTCGCCTTCTACAGTGTCCACAGTAAACTGAAAAAACACTTATGTAACTTGAGCCTTGCGAATTGCCGGTTCTGCGACATGGAGCCTGAAACTCCAGATTAGCTGCTAATTGACCTCACAGCTGTCTGTAAGCGCACGATAAAGACCCTTGGATTCATGTTTCCTAATAAGGATCACATCGCTTCAATAGCAGCCAGCAGTATATTGGAACTCATCAATATGCTGGGGTTTAGTGAGTCATCGCGACACAGGAGAGGGCTCAATGAACCTTAAGTTGTGGAGCAATCTTTTAGTTATTTATCTAAACTGAACTAGTGTAACATATGAATATTATTCATTATCCCTTAAGATATTAACAATATGATTTTTTCGACTCTTCCAAGATACTATAAGCTTACTTTTCTCAAAAATGTCATTAGTCGCCATAACAAATTTTAATTTTTTGTAATAAAGTCACAAAAACTAAAAAATAAAAACGAGTAGTTGTTATTTTCTTAAAGCTACGGTCGCATTTTTGCCATAAATGGTAATATATTTGCTGCTTACTTTAATCACGACTGCACATTAGCAAGACTTTTAAATAATTTTGCTTTCATAAACACGCGCTAATATCATTAGATATTAAGATCTTTAATATACAAAACTACTTTTAATAACACATTAATTGCACGCAATCGAAATGAGTTCAATAAATTTGCAAATTTCCATGGAAAGAATGCAACGAAGCAACAGACGCGCCGCGCCTAGCGGCCGCAGCCAGCGAATGAACGAATGAGCGAAAAAAGACGAATTTGATTAATTTGCTGTGTCCCACTAATACCTTAAATTGCTAGAAATTTAAATAAAGGCCAACAATAACAACAACAAATAGAAATTACAACAAAATGCGGCAGAGTTTTGCATTTTCTTGAACGACTAAACTCAATGGGTATTGGACGATGGTCACGACAGTTACGATACAGCACACACGATTGCCGGCCTCAGCGAGCGAACGCCGCATGCCGCATGCCACAAACTGCACGCCGCACTCGGTAAGCAAATAAGCGCGTATGTGTGTGGGTATGTGTATGTGTATGTGTGTGTGCATGTGTAGTTGGAAAAAACCACAAACGCTTTGGCAGCGAATGCGATGATCTGAAAGCAAAAATAATTATCATGGGCATCGGCAGCTCGAAAATAGACCGATATAACAAAGCAGAAGGCATAAATTAAGCGCTAAATGAAACTCATTCATGACCGCGCCGAAGAATGAAATACTACACGGCATGCGAGTGCAGGATGACGCGCGGCAAGAGATGCAAGCCAACGCTTAGAAATGTGAGCTTCCCGAGCGAAGTGTGGTTGAAGTAAGCAGAAGGGTGCACGGTAGTAGAGGGAGCGCTACTGAGAGCAAGCAGCTAGTAAGCTCAAACTTTAGGTGGAAACAGTTAGCGCGAGCGCTGGGTGGGTTGAAAAACACAGCAAATTCATTGATGAGCTCGGGTTGCAGGCGTCGCGAGCGAGCGCAAAGCAAAACCTTGACCGTGATCTTAAGCGCAACAAAGCAGCGCGTCTCCCTGAAAGCGCGAAAATTGAGTGATTGAGCGCATGCTCTTGAGTGATTGAGCACGGCTCGCAAGAGAGAGCTGTGAGTAAGTGCACGCCACATTGTACTCATTGCAGGAACGTAGCAGCAACACCTGCTCTTGCAACAACAAATGTGTGGTAAGCGGAAAAACTTTGAGAAAAGCTTTGCAACACAGCAACCGCGTCGAATTTGTAGTTTTGTGGCGTTTGAAGAAAATTTCCAGATACTGCTCGCTGAGTGCAGCTAAATGTGTGCTGCTGTTGCATGCAACTCAAGCGCATATGTTGCTTACATGCTTCGTGTTTGTGCTTTCATATGTGCTCTTGCCGCTAAAAGCCTGCGGACCTTCGAGCAGTTGCATACGCGTCGTCAGCCCGCGGCAGTTCGGTAAATTCAACACTACTTTGTTGTTATTGTTTTTTTTTTCATTTTATTATTTTTTTTTTGTTATTTTCACGAGCTGCACTGGTTTGTAGTGATTGCATGCACTGCCGTTTGTCTTTAAGAGATTTATAATGCTTGGAAAAATCGAAAACGCAGTCAAGTGCCGCGCCACGCAGCCGAGCGGCATCCGCGCACGCACACAAACATATTATTATTTTAATTTTATTTCATTTCTTTTTTCATATTTTTCCCCTTTGCTTTTGCGCCGGCTTAGGCAGTTGTTGGAGGGCTTAGGAAAGAGTCAGGCATTCTGACAGGCAATTAAAATGTCTAATAAGATTATAATACCTTTGTCTCTAATAGACAGAGAGACGCATGCGAATGGGTTTGAATGATTGTTCATATACGTATATATTATATATATTTGTACTTCTATAATCTATATATGTTTAAACACACTGTTCTTTTTGTTATTAATTAGAAGGCAGAAGACGAAACAAAAGAAAATACTGACTCAATGGAAGCATGACGGAAAATAGCGCAAATCTATGTGCTTCAGTTCATCCGCTGTCCGCAAAGAATGGACTCTTTAACTAATTGTTATATCGAAGGACGAAAAACGGTTAATCCATGTTTCTATGCTTATAAGTATAATTATCAAAGGGTAACTTCTTACAGGTAATTTTAGATGACCATAAAGTGAAGTTGTTCGAGATAGCAGGCTCTCTTAAGATATCAACTGAGCGCGTTAAACATAACATTCATGAATATTTGAGTCTGAGGGAGCTCTGTGCAAAATAACATTCAAGTTGATAATTCAGAGCAGGTTTTGTAAATATTCCATAATTTTACTCCGAAATCCAATCGGCAGTCATCCGAGTGGAACAAATATTTAAACGCCAGAGAAAAAATTAATAAATAGTTTTTTGTATTGTTTCTGTGAAATCTTAAAATCGTTAAATTATATTTTTTATATGATAGAAATAAAGTTTACGGAAAATTTTTTTTTTTCTTTTTTTTTTTTAAGTAAATAAAAAAAATATAAAAAAAAATCGGCCCACTCTGGAATAAGCAGGGATAGTTTTCAAATTAATTGAAGTTTTTTTTTAAGAAAAAAAAAAATAAAAAAAAAAATGGCAAACTTCCAAAAAAAAAAATTACGATTTTACTTTAAAAAACCGATTATTTTATATAGTTGATCGAGTTAAATTTTTTTCGTGTATTTTTTCGAAAAGTTCATTCAAAAACAAAATTTTAAAATAAAGGTCCCCAAAAGTCAATTTCTACAAAAGTTATGGCCATTTGAAAATAAAAAAGCCATTTTTTTAGCAAAAAATAGCAAAATTCATAACTTTTTTGAAGTTGGACAAAAAATTTTGAAAAAATTCTCAAAAATGTTTTTCAAAGGGTAGAAAAGGATGGATAAGTTTCAGCAAAATCTAAAGGGGTCGGGTTCAAAAGTGGTCGATTTGATATGGAATATCCCATAAACATACTTGTATATAATACTTAGTGAAGCCATTAAAGAGAACTGCTGTATTTGAACTTATAACTCGACAAAGCGCCTGATATTGATACAAATCTGCTTAGTCGATTTATTCCCACCAGCTCAGAAAGATATCTAAAAGTGACGGAGTGTGAACTGAGCCTTGATCTCGCAAAGACGCAATAGCTAAAAAGCAAGTGTTGAGATTTTTTACCTCCTCTTCTTTCACGCAGCTGACATCAAACTTATCACGTGTACACCGATAGTCCAATGAAATGTTAGAAACCCGCAACTAAGACGAAGTTAGCCTTAGCGAAAGGAGGAGAAAAAAGGGCTCATTGGAGCTCTTGAATTTTCTTTGGGGGGAGAGGATCGTACAGCAACTTAAGAACCGATGGTAGTCCAACTCGGACTTAGTTCTCGCGAAAAATTAATAATTTACTTTGTTAAAACGAATCTTCAGCAATAACAAGAACGGCAACACTGACTGCAACACTGTTTAATCACACTTGAATGTGGCAACTTCGAGAGTAAATTTTCATTATTCGCTTCTATATCTCAACCTTTTGAAGGTCACTTTGCTTTTCAAGAAAGAAACTGTAACAAAAAATACGTGACTCCCGCATGAACATGAAACAAGACAAGTCAAACAAATTTCTCTCCAAGTAAATGCTTGCAACCAACTAACAAGCTAAATGAACATAGTTATTAATTTATATATACATATAAAGCATATATGTATGTATGTATGTATATGAATTTGTTGCTGCAATCTCTTCGGCAATTCGACGGCATTTCCCTTCTAAATGCCGTAAATGTGCGCATGCGCAATGCAATGATATTTTGAACAACAACAAAAGTAATAACAACAACAAAAACAACAACAACAACCGCCATAGTTGCATCAGTAATTTAACAGTTCTTATAAAATAGACTTAACTCACTTGTTGTCATATTTAACGGCATTACAATTGCACACCACCACACGTAGCCATACACGCTCACACAAACATAGGCCACAAATGCATGCCAAGAGCATTTAACGCTGATCAAAGAAACTTTTCACTTTTTCCACCTGAACAACAGGCAGACAAACACACACCGCTCACGGACCTCACCGAAAGTTCAATTGAATGCGATTGCAACAACAACAGCGACATCGTCGATCACACAGCAGCAGACAATTTGTACGCAAGTTATCACTTCTGGATATCAGTCATCGTTGTTGCGGCTCTGGAAATTGCTCGGCGTCATTAATTTCTTATAAACAATTAATTTTTTCTTTATATTTTACCTTCACAGTGATTGTTTGAACAACCGTTATTTACTGTTTGCGCTCTGTGTTGTATTTTTTTTTTTATTGTTGTTGCCATAGTAGGGCTGCTTCTGAATGGCATATGCATAACAATCAATGGCAAGCGCAAACGCGAAGATTGTCATATGCAAATGGGCATTTTTGAATACATTTCTTTAAAGACTTGTTAAGCCATTGTGTCCGAATGAATAGACATTTGATTAAAAGAGGCATAACTGGTGCGAAGTAGCGAGACGAATCTTGAATTGTTAGTTTTTATTTTTAAAGGAAAGTAGCGTTTTTGAGCCAAAAATAAATGCCAGAATTTAAAGCGAATAATTTCGTCTGGCAATCGAAAGTTACAATGTGAGTAGATGCTGTCTGAGAAAGCAAAAGTTTGTACAATAGAATTGTCCTCATATTTTATGGATTAGTTGATATCATAAATTTAAAAAGTATTTAACAAATTTCTCACATTGTTGTTTGAAATATATTCTGGCATCGTTTTTTTTAATTTATTTACTAACAGACACATTTTGTAATGAATTGAATAGTTAAGACAAAAAGTAGTGCAGTTTAAAATTACTTTTTTCTGACTATTGAAAGACAAGCCTATCTGAATAAAAAAAAACGAAATCAAATCTGAAAGATAATTTATCGTAAAAAAGATTTTTTTTATTTAATTTCTTCTTTTTTGAATAAAGTGGTGAGCAGGCTTATGGAAATCCCTCGACCGGAAGCCAATGGAAAGGGTTCAGGGGCACGCTGCGCTGTGCATAACGGCATTGAGAACAACTCCAACGGCGGCTCTTAAACTGGTACTAAACCAACCATCTATAGACCTTTTCGCTGACAACTGTACGGCGAAATCAGCGGCGGGACGACTATTAGTTACAAGAAAATTTTCAAATAATGGGTTATGGGCGTTTGGCAAGCACCAACTACATGATCCCACTTTTCAACTGAGAAAGAAGATTCAAAGAAAACATAGAAAAAGATTGTTGGCGTAAAGGTATGTTAGCTGCATGCAACACTTTAAACATTTGTAAGGATGGGTCGAGAGTGAAGGATGGAGTTGGTGCACCATTTTACTCTCCAAAGTCAGTCATAGGGCAGTCTTTTAAATTTGCCGTAGCACTGCAGTATATTTCAAGCTGAAGTCGTTGCTATTGCGAAGTCCTCCTACTTACAGTTTTATATTTTTTCTTATTATCAGATAGAAAAATTTATGTTTCGCTTCCGCCTACTTGAAAAAATATCTTGTTCCTTAGATTTTGTGGGAAATTGAATGCTCTACAAAAAAGGTCTCTTACGATTTTTTCGTAAACTCAACCGTTTAAAAGATATTACCAGTTAAAGTTTGATTATTTTTGGGAAATTATTTTATTTCTTATGAATTTTATAACTCAATGAAAAGAAATTATTATGAATGATGAAACTAGTGATCACTACTGGGAAATTCATATATTGTCTTTACGATTATCTGGACAGAAGCATGATAATGAAAATCAAAACCCGATGAAATGAGAGGTATTGATAGTGAGGCCACGGAGTTGAAATTCTCGTCAAGTGCATTCATCCTAAGGAATGACTACTCCTCATAGACCTAGTCACTGAACTTAATCTGATATCGCAAAGTACAAAAATTGGTCTATGTGTGGCTCATTGGCCTACCAGACTAGCCTAACCCAACTTTAAGCCGCCTGTCTACCTAAATAAGTCCAATAAGAGATTATTCGTCACGTTATCGCCAACAGGCGGTCGGAATTGTTGTAAAAAGTATTCCAAAATCGGATATCTCGGCTGAAATTTATTCAAGCTAGTCGCGGCAGTCGCACCTGATATCATTGCCAAAACATAATGCGAAATTTACATTATTTTGACCAGATCATTTTATGATATGAGTTTTATTTCTTCTTGAAAAATATATGTCTAAAAATCGCAATTTATTCCAATTGCGATAAGCGCAAAAGTCTCGCAAAATTTTTGCTGTCAATAGATAAATATATAAAGAACATGCAAAATTATCTACAAATAGCTCTTAGAAGTAAATATAACGGTAATTAGGTAAACAATAATTTTATTTCTTTTTTTTAATTTTTAAATTTTTCTCGCTGATTGTTTTGCCATTTTTGAACTCGAACCCTAAATTAATATGAAATTAGTCTAGTATTGTTCGATATAAACCTTGCGCCCAGAGCGCATCGGTTTTTTGTTGCATTAGTAAGAAACTTCTGGTGGCTGATCTATAAATTTCGTTTCGTGTTTGGCCAAAAAGTCGGTCACAATAGATTGCAACCAAAAAGTACTCAGTCGATTGCTAATGGATGCTTAGATCATCTGCTATCACTCTCTTGCCAACGCGATAATTTTCAAGCTCTATTTCTTTTACTTATTGGACTATAAGTTCGACTATTTTCGTTGGCTGAACGCTTTTTGCCACTCTAAAGCATGTTTTTGTGATAGAGTTTACTTTCCAAAACACTTTTGCAATGTTTTTAACAATTCCTTAGCATTTGGCTGTATTATCTTTGCTATTATATATCGAATATTTGTTTCCAACTGTTCATGAAGAGGTAGCTAACACGATCTTAGTGGCATAAGGCAACCAGCGACAAGTCCTAGAAAATAAAAATTTTATCTTTTGCTAATATTTAAAGAAATATTAGACAAAACTAACAACAATTTAGATCAATACCTCGTATACCTCGAAGCTCTAAGTTCAATTGAATTTGGCGAAATGTCCAAATAAATGTTTTCGTTTTGATGACGGTCCAATGAATAGAGTACATCGCTAAATGATCCTGTGGTATTGAATTTTCATTCTTTACTTCCGTAAACATCTGGGTGGTTTGTTATTCCACCTTGTTTCTATAACGCAATACCGAAGGAAATCTAACGAGGTTTCGATCCATCTTTCATAATAATTTATTGATGAGAGCCTTTAACCATTTGATAAGAATGAAAAGAAAGTTAAAACAAATTAGTAATTAATTTCCTTAATATTAACTTTTATTAGTTAAAATAAATTGATATTATAATTTAATATAGATATTTTAATTTTTCTTTTATAGAAAAAAAGTCTTTTAAATCATAAGCTGCTTTGCACGCTTTCAAAAATAAAATTAATAAATAATCATAAAAATTAAAAAGAAGCCTAACGGTAAATATACATTATAATAATTTCTGAATAATTCAGAGTAATCAGAAAATAAAAAACTAAATAACTCGGTACTTCTGCCGTCAGCTTTACACTTAGTTGGCCATATTTCGCGCTTCTCAAGCATTACAAGTACATCTATCTACATATCTACAGAAGTGAAAAATTGTATCCACACACACACACAGAACTGAGTGTCGCGCCAAATTGCTTCTGAATCTGCTGCTTGTAAGATTCTGCTCCACCGGCGTCATTATTGTCGTTATTTTCTCGTTGATCCTTATCGATTTTCAAATAATTTGTTCAATCGGCGTACAAATTGCGCGCCCAAAAAGTTATGCGTTCGATCTGATAAGGTTCTACACACACGAGTGTGCTTGCTGCTGCTGAGGAAGTTGTTGTCGCTGTGACTTTGATTTCTCGCACTGATTGCGTGCACCTACGAATTGGCGTGAGAATTTCATTTTGGAAGCAGTCGACGATTTGCAAAGACCAAAATGCGAAAAGGATTTTCATACAAATTTATGATAAAAAGTTAATTTTATAAAATTACTTAATTGAAATTATTGCGTTCTTCCGGCGTTAAGTTTGTTTAAAAATTTTTGTAGAAAATATTTGCTTAGATTACTGAAAGTATTTTATGATGTGTCAGCTACTGCTACTTTTTTCGTTTTCTTTTAATTTTTGTAATGCAAAAGACCCAAACTGAAATTATTGCCAATAAAAAAGCTTAGTATTTGGATTAGGGAGATAGCAGAGGACCACAACATTGCTTATAGATCGGCTTTACACTTTTTCATTATATTAATCATATATTTGGGTAGGAAGATTAAAAATGCTAGACTCTTACTAAAAGAACTAAATCTTTTGCAAAAACGACATACAGAAGAGGTCGCAATAAAGACGCTGGGCAAAGTAGCAGAGAACCCTTCATTCTTCAAACGCATCAGTAGTGGTGAGAAGACGTGGAAACTGTCCAAAAAAACTAGCCAATTTCGCTCTCAAATTGAGCGGAATACGAAAAAATCAAAATCGCTGGCGGCACTGAAGACCATCCCAGCCGAGGCTCATAAAAATTATATGTAATTTAAAGGCGATATTAAAAATTTGTACTAAAATATCTGACAATTTTTTCCATTTTTGGCAGTTCGGCAAGCTCTGTAATAATATAAATTTATTTGTTAAATACAAAGAAGAATTTTATAAATTTGTGCAGAAAAAATATTAATATTAACTTTATAAAACTCTACATAATTCAGGGAATAACACAGGAAGTTCGTTTCTTAAGTCTTCCGTTTACAATAAACTTGCCAAAATTTTGCGTATCAGAACGAATTTTGTTACAAAAGTGAAATACTTACTTTTAAATTAAACTATAATTTTAGAATAAATCCCAAAATGTTTAAAAAATTTTTAAATATTTTTTATTTTGTTTTTAATTTTCATTTGACTATTATATGCAATTTCATAAAAAACCTACGTAAAAATTTTTTAAATTATTACCAAACACATCACCAATAAACATGCAACAATATGCGCGCCTCTTTGCCGCCGGTGTCAGTTGCCTCAGCAGATTAGCGATATTAGCAAACACGAAGGTTGCGAGCGGAATATGAATTCTGAGTAATCGTTTGGACCCACCCCAATTGGCTAAATTGAATTATGCCCAGGCGCCAATATGAAAAGAAAACTGATATGCACACACACACACACATGTGTTCAGATTTGGCAATAAATTGCAGCGAAACAATGCACTGGCGCAGAAACGTTGCACACACACATGCAGGCACGTACTAGCGGACATGGAGTTACATTGTGTACGCCTCTCAACAGCGCGCAGCACTCATCGTATTGCAGGAGTGTTGCGTTACAAATGCTCATTAAATTAACGCGCCACCTGATAAGATTACGAACAGCCGCTGAAACAATAGCGAACTCGAAGAACAATGCAGCGCTGTGGCATGAACACACACATACTTATATATGTAATGGACACTCATACAAATAGTTTTCAGTTTTATATATATTATACTATATACGAGCAAGATTGAATGACTGTCATAAATGTTTGGCTAGAGGGCAAAGTACCAGGAAGGAACTGCAGAAGCTTTGCAAACTATTAGCAAGTAATGGGTGGTTCAGAAATTTCTATTATTTAAAAATTACTTAAAAAAATATATAAGCATTAAATTTATTTATAAAATTTTTTTAAGTCAATCATTTGGCCCTCAAATAATTAAAAAAAAAAATGTGTATGCAATAAAAACAAGACTAACATACTTGAAATTATTTTTAGTCTAGAAAAATTTGATTTTATTTTTAGAAGTAAATTTTTTATACCAAAGAGACCCCTAAAACTAAGTCTGATATATTCTTAACAAACAACTCAACATCAAGTATACATGTATCAATTTTTATCTTCTCACTTCCAATAAACTACAATACCTTACTTTATATTATATAATCACTCAAACGTCTCCCCTTATTTGTTGATGCTTTTATGCGCTTATGCATCACATCTATGCACCCATGAAGCTCTGTATGCCCATCAATATTGCTTCGTACTTAGCCTACGCGGAAGCGTGTGTGGCTTGCCTGCAGTTAAAATTAAATGAGCAGTGGGCAGTGTCTTCGTCATGTGAATAGCTGCATTTAGTGAAATAATGTGGCAATATTAGCGTTGAAGCGCCACATGCCATCACAACAACAACAAGTGTATGCATCTTGCTTTCTTTGCACTTGTGCGCTCACAGTGAGCTTGTAATTTGGAAATGTGGGCATTTCAGATTAACTGCTTATAGTGGAGCTAAAAAATTTTGAAATTACTAAAACTATTTACAAAATATAAAAAATTTGCTCTACTAGACAAAAATTTTGAAAAATGTGGAAATAACTAACAGTTTATAAAGTATCAGCAATTATTAGCATCTCAGAGGTCTAACCTTGAAGGAGAACTCTTACTTATTGCTCATGGCATAAACCTCGTCATATACACCTCTAGACATGTAAATTCGCATTGTTGGACATAATCCTCAAATAGTTTAAAAAATGCTTTATTTGGGAAAATATATATCTAAAAAATAAAAATAAACTAGAAACCCAGTTATATTAACATTTCAGGTATCAATATACGGTTTAAAAATACTGACAAGTGAGAATTTTTTTTGAAGTGATGCCACCTGTTTAGAAATTTTAATGTAAATCGGTTAGAATGTGTGAAGGATAGTAATATATTTGTAAACTAGAGCATTTTAAAAGATTTGCGGGTTATTAAGCAAAATGTTGCCACCTGTTTATTTTTTAATTAATTAAAAAAATTTTGACATACATATATGTAATTTTTTTTGTAGGTTGTCTACAAACACTATAAACAGTAAGTTAACCATTGCTGATGCCTATATAAAAATACGGTTGCCACCCTTTTCGAAAATTTAGTTACAACAAATTAAAAAAATAAATTCAACACAATGCTATTGAAAAATGAAAGGTATTTAACAAATATTTGATTTATATGAAATATTTTTAATAGAAGCAGCCACCTTAAACGAGATTAATATACAGAAAAGTAAAATTTTTTTATGAGCGAGTGATGCCACCTGTCTAGAAATTTTAATAGTTAGCATTTGTGAATGAAAATAATATAATTGTCTAACTAGAGCACTTCAAAAGATTTCTAGATATATATTAATAAAAAAGTTGCCACCTGTTTGATTTTTTTATTTAATTAATTTTTATGTAATTAAATTGTTGAAATGCTATGAACAGTAAAATAAACTATTTTTGATCTCTATTTAAAAAAGGGTTGCCACCTTTTACGAAAATTGAATTGAAACATATTAAAAAATTAAAAAAGTACATTCAGCGTAATAATAAAGAAAAATGTAAGGTATTTAGAAAATATTTTTAAAAATCCTGAAAAACCAAAAATTCCTCATTTTAAATTTTTTAATTAAATAATTTTTAATTCATTCCTTTTTTTATTAACAGTGAGCAATATTGCCATGATAACTTTAATAATAATTTTTATTATATTGTAATTCAAATATTTCAGCATCTATTATAAAAACCGAGTTTAGAAAAAACAATAATGAGATATTTCCAAAAATTAGCTATCTACATACACACACATACGTCGAGTTACACGCGCTCAGCTGGAATGCTCCCGTTCAAAATGCATAAAGTACGACTTGTAACGGCATTTCCGCTACTCAAAACCCTGCGAGCCTAAATCATTAACGCCACAGCAGCTGCCACACGCAATTCACTTAAAAAAACATGCAACATGCAACAAGCAACGTGCAACAAATTGGCGTGATAAAATATGAGCTCGGCGTTAGAACCAGCGCATCATTAGCGCTGATTGAATTTTTATTAATATCGCCAACATTGCCACATTTACTTAATGATGAAGAAGAAGAAGAAGAAGAAAAAGAAAATATGGAAAAAATAAAATAATCAATAAAATAAAGCAAAGAGTTTAACGACTTTAGCTATCGGATAAGAGAAATACAACAAACCACCGCTACCGGCAAGCAAGTAACAATAACAAAAACAAGCAGCAGCATTCGGAAAGAATTCTTCATTTTATACGAAATCAATTTCGAGCATAACTTTCCGTTCCGAAAGCTTGTGGCAGCTGCTGAGCTGCGGCGCAATGCAAACCAACCTCAAGAATTTCCTACGCAACGATTTGAAAACCGCAGCGCTTGCCGCTTGCCACCACAAGCTTGGCAGCGGCAATCTTAGGCGCGAGTGAAGGTTTTGCGCTGCCGCGCTATCAATGCGACGCTGTCAAGTGCGGCAGCCAATTTTGCTGGCGCATTTCTAACGCCTATGCGCTGAACATAGTTTTTGTTGTTGTTGCAATTACTGGTCATTTTGTTGCTTTTTCGCGCATTTGTGAGCCAAATAAACCGAAGGCGACGCATCTTTCATTGATTTGCGCAGCTACCGACGCTGTTGTTGTCATTGTTGTTATTGCTATTGGTTTTGCTTATCTGCAACACTTTTCTCAGCTTCAGCAACGGACATTTATGCAGATGTTTTGGTTACTATATTTTCCTTCTTTTTGTTGTTCTTGTTGCCTAGTCAACTGGCGCGGAAGCAGTAAATGAGACAACATTTTGTGGTTTCTGTTCGATTTGACACAATTTTGCGCCCAGCATCGCTTTGTTGCCACAGGCCGTTCTGAGAAACGTTGAATTTGTGAGCGATGCCATCAGTTTGGTGCCACAATTGATTTTGTTTGACGACATACTTTTGCTTAGAAGTTATTGAAGTTACGAAGCAGAAATTTTAGAGGCTCAATGAATTTCACATAAAAGTGTTCACTAAGTGTAGCAAGGATTAATTGTTGATGGTGCCTCAGGGATACAAAAAAGTACAGTTTAGATAGTTACAATTCGGTATATTCTTCTATATTTCACACGCTCGGTTTAGTCAATTCTTCTGAGGAAAATAGTGTAAGAGAATACAAGAGGCTCTATAAAACCTAGTTCTACCATTCCCTACCTCTTACAAAATTCCTCCTTTGTAGATTTTCATAATTTTTATTTTTTTTCCATATTTGTCCAATATCTGTCTACCGATTTACAGTTTCTGATATGTAATAATATGCAAAATTGACCAAAGACGTTTTGCTCAGCACACTGACCACCTGTCGATGACAAATTGTAGTGACCTTTATAATGAAGTTAACAGGCTAAGTTGTTTCATTCAATAGGTCAGTAGGAAACAAATACGATTTTAATATGTTTTACCGCTTCAATTGTTGTTGCGGACGTTTTTTCTATCGACGTGTGTATTTCAACAACCTGTACTCTGCTTCAAATATAAACGAGGCTTTGCTGAAAATTTTTGCCAAGGGGAAGCACACAATTTCATGCCAATCGCATTTACGGCTTCTGCTTTGTTGATATTTCACATTTTCTACCAAACACCGATGGTTTAAAATGTCGATGAAATTAGTTACAAATTTATGAATTTTCACATTTAACGATTGACAGTTATTATAACTATTACAATAAAGGCTAAGTGAAGAAAAAAAATTAACAAACAGATTAACAACAAAAAATTTCGATTTTTATTGATTGATAAATGCCTGGTCTACATTTTCTAAGCAAATTAGTAAGCCATTTTTAGTATCTTTAATTAAAACTTTGCATATATTTTTTAATGCAAATATTTATCATAAATCCGAGTTCTTACTAGATGACGCTAGGCTAAAAAGTATTTACTGTAAAATGTAAACTGGAAGGACGGAGCTACTAAAACTCAGTTCTTGGAAGTAATGAAAAGCTATGTATCAATTTCGAACATTCTTCAATCATTATGCCAGATACACTTACAGAAATAAAAAAATCTAATAAATAAAATTAAAAATTCACTAATAACCTCAAATATTCCACTCAGAAGCGAACGTTCAGAAATATTGGTATAGTTGATCAGCCTGACGAGCTCAGTTGAGTAAGCGATTTCCGTCCGTCTAAAAATATACGAACTCGTCCCTCAGTTTCAGATATATATGTCAGAAATTTTGCACACATCCCTTTATCTCCAAGATGCTAGTCATTTCTCGTAAACACTGATGTACCGCTGGAACAAATATTGTGACAAACGAAAAACGAAAATTGTAATTTAATTAAAAATAAAAGTAATTTTCTAAGTTGCTAGGACTGCTCTTAATTACTATTCTACATATGAGCGCAATTTAAGTCGGTACACTTCGATTTTTACTAAGGATAAAATATCGAAGAAACTATTTAACTCAAATTTTTTATTTTTAATAAAATTTGGTCTGTGGAATCGTTACCAAAAGGTTTACGATGAATCAGTTTTATCAAAAACACAAGCTTACGAGTGGAACAATGCCTTCAAATACGGTCGAGAGATCGTTGAAGACACACTTACTTCTGGATGACCTCTTCAACTCTCTAACTCTTCAAAAATCGTCAGACAAGTGTTAGATAGACAGCAAGAGAGCTCGACATCTCCCACAAGTCCGTTCGAATGATTTCCGTAAATTTTTTGTGAAAGCTGAATTTTTTTCGAAAAGAGTACCGTAAACAGATCTTTTTCGACAAGCTTGATCGAGCGAATTCGGATCCCACATTCATGGTAAGCATTATAACTGGCAATGAGTCATGGATTTATGAGTTTGATATGCAAACAAATCAATAGTCAAAGGAATGGAGGGAAAAAGACAAGCCGAAGCAAAAAAAAAACACGCCAAAGCCGCTCAAAAATTAATATAATACTCATTGTTTTATTGCTTCCGGAGCGACAGACAATCAATAAGGAGTTCTATTTGGCCATTTTGACGTGTTTGTGTGAGAATATCTGTCGTAATTGGCCGGAATTGCGGAAGAACAATTCATGGATTTTACAAGATGATAATGCATTATCGCATCGAGCCACTTTAGTGAAAGATTTTAAAGCCAAGAACGCAAAGAATACCGTGAATTCATCACCGTACTCCACAGATTTGACTCCGTGCGAATTTTTCTTGTTCCCCAAACTGAAATGACTGCTCCGTGAAACCGTTTTCCGTCGATCGAAGATAAAAAAATTTGGTGAAGTAGCAAAAGGCCAACCCAAAAAGTGACTATGAAAAATATAAAATAAATATTGTTGAAATATTTTGAATAATAAATATTTTGCGTTTAATTTATAATTTCGATTTGTCACAATGTATAGCTGCCATACAAATTGAACTATCGAATTTAAGCTCTGATATGCAAAACTTCTTTAATTGCCAAATCTTTGACGTGGATTATTGTCCATGGCAATGCTAAGTAGTTGGAGGACCTTTCCAGACAGGACTCCTACAGCGATTAAAATCATGTGCTTGTATGAGAACTTATTTATTAAGAGGGTATTCTACTCTAGAAATAAAATTTTGGGAAGTTTTTTGAATTTTATTTAAAAAAAAACACCAAAAATATTTTTACTATCCATTTTTTTGTGATGTTTTTTTTATTGATATCTTAAGAATACAGAAAAAAAAAGTTTACAAAAAAATATTAAAAATTAAAATAATTAAATGGGGTGGGAGAGACAGGTGTAAAAAAAATGGCGCATCCTGGTGACATTGATCCTGACTCTCCTGATGGTCTGAAAAAAAAGTTAAAAGAAATTCTTAATCAGTAAGGATGCTGTTATAGTCCCACACGGGAAACACGAAATTTGTTTTTTTTTTTTGAAAAATGGCGACTGCTTGAAATAAAAATCATTTTTTACGCTTTTTCTTGAAATTCTTGAATTTTTTTTAAATATTAAAAACAAAAATTTTGACACGACGCTGGTAGGAACGATAAAGGATTATATAAAGAAGGTTTACACAAAATTTCAAGTAAATCGGTTGTATAAAACTTGAGATAATGCCGGTACCGTGTGGAAAAAAGTAGTTTCGAGAAAAACGCGTTTAAAGTTTAGGAGACAATTCTAGTGAACACGGACGCCACCTCACAAAATCGGCTGTATCTCCGAAAATAATTCGAATTTGGAAAAATCCTTCCAAGGTCATATTTTTGAAAGTTCAAACTTTAAATATATGAAAAAAAATCGAATTTTTCAAAATTCTTGAGTAGAAAACCCCTTAAGAGTATTCCATCTGCGGTGCAACCCAAGTTAAAATTTTTTCATGTTATATCTGCAATGTTTCATATACCCCATAACTTGGAGCAAAATAATTAGGTTTTAATCACTTATATTCTGGTAAGGCAACATAAATAATTGAGACCATTTAAAGAAGTGATTATAAGTAAACAAATACCTTAAAATTATTGAAATTTATGCTTTCATTTGCAAAAAAACTCATACTACAATTCTCTAGAAAGCGAAAGTATACAAGTCACTGTAATAATATATATAAATCGCCAAACTAATATTTTGTAAATACTTTAAATACATATTTACCTAAACTAGATACTAATTATTTCCAAAAACAAATAATTGCCATTATGAATTTAAAAATACTTGAAAGATTAATACCTATAATGAACGAAGGCTATTTTATTTACCAACTGTATAGTTGATGGTTAAGAAAACCACGATGGTAAAATTAAGCGCGAGTTTTCGTAGAATTTCGAATTTCGGCAAATGCTAGTGCTTAAATGAGCGCTTCGAACAAATCACTTTGAGGCCAAAATGTGGAGCAGAAAAGTTAATGACAGTGAATGGTGTTGACTGAGGCCCATCATCGGCGCTGCTGACTGCGGCAAACGCTATTTATAGAAACATAAATGATAATGATTGCTAAGTAACAGTAAAAAGCATCGACTTTTAATTGCGACCACCTGAAAGCAAAACCGAACACACACACACATACATACACAGCGCGTGTAAGGTCTAACAATGAGCGCAACGAAAGTGTAACAGTTTTTTTTAGGCACGAATATGAGCTTCTTCCAAAATAAATAAGAAACCTAAAATTAAAAAAAATTATATTTTGCTTTTGCGGCTTTATGGCTTATAGCGGCCGCAGAAGTGGCATTAAAATATATGCTCAAACAAATGCAAATTCACTTTCAAACATGCGAAAATCTCAAAACTGCTGGACGCCAAAAGCGCTCGCACATTCCAACTCACGCGCTGCGCTTCGCATTAAAACGCATTCAACGCACAAATTTCAGAATTTCGTTTTCATTTCCATGCCATTCAAGCCGCTTGAAACCTTTTTAACTTTTATTGTCACATTGTTATTGTAAGCTAATTTGCATTTATTGTTGTTTTTGGTTGTTTCTGTATTTTGTGAAAAGAACTAATATAACTGTTTTACATGTGTACTGTATTGTTGTGTGTTGTCCATTAGTACAACAATCAATCGATCAGTCATCACAAAGCCACCAAACCGTTTGGAGCGCAGTTGACAAGCAACGTTTGCTTTCTCTCGTTCTCATTACACGGACACACACACACACCTATGCAATATATAGAAATATATGTTATGTAGACATATGTGTGCTTGGGTCTCGTCAGCTGCGTTAATTGTCTCCGGCTTGTATGCAAATTAAGCCACCTTTGTGTGTTTATGTGTCATCAACCGACTTACTGGAATGAGCGCCGCTGATTGACCTGTGTAAATGGCCGCAAAGCGCTTTAGCTGTTCTTGATTGTTATACAAATGAGCAGTAAATGAACTAAATTGTGGCAGTTGTTGTTATTGCTTTTGTTGCGTTGATTTTTTTTTTTTCATTAACCCAAAACAAATCCCTTCACTAAGCGCTCGAATGGCGAATGATCTTTTTGTTAGCGGTACTTCGAAATGCAATCGAGCTGTTCGTAGTAGATTTGGAGACAGTTAAGTCGAATCTAGTAAATCTAAATTGCGTACTAAAAGTTATTTATGCTGCCTTTCCTATTTTTATTCATATTCTTTGTTTGTACTAATCAAACTCAGAATGTAAAGTGGTCGCTGTTCATACTTTTTTGTAAATCTTCTTTCAAAAGCAAAGTCAAATCTACACGTCTAGGCTGCCTTGCACTCTGCACAATCCCTATTAGTATAAATTTGGAAAGCTGCAGTAAGGAAATATTTGAATCGTAACTAAAGGGTGATTTTTTTGAGGTTAGGATTTTCATGCAGTAGTATTTGACAGATCACGTGGGATGTCAGACATGGTGTCAAAGAGAAAGATGCTCAGTATGCTTTGACATTTCATCATGAATAGACTTACTAACGAGCAACGCTTGCAAATCATTGAATTTTATTACCAAAATCAGTGTTCGGTTCGAAATGTGTTTCGCGTCCGTGTCCGATGAGCGATGAGGCTCATTTCTGGTTGAATGGCTACGTAAATAAGCAAAATTGCCACATTTGGGGTGAAGAGCAACCAGAAGCCGTTCAAGAACTGCCCATGCATCCCGAAAAATGCACTGTTTGGTGTGGTTTGTACGCTGGTGGAATCATTGGACCGTATTTTTCAAAGATGCTGTTGGACGCAACGTTACGGTGAATGGCGATCGCTATCGTTCGATGCTAACAAACTTTTTGTTGCCAAAAATGGAAGAACTGAACTTGGTTGACATGTGGTTTCAACAAGATGGCGCTACATGCCACACAGCTCGCGATTCTATGGCCATTTTGAGGGAAAACTTCGGACAACAATTCATCTCAAGAAATGGACCCGTAAGTTGGCCACCAAGATCATGCGATTTAACGCCTTTAGACTATTTTTTGTGGGGCTACGTCAAGTCTAAAGTCTACAGAAATAAGCCAGCAACTATTCCAGCTTTGGAAGACAACATTTCCGAAGAAATTCGGGCTATTTCGGCCGAAATGCTCGAAAAAGTTGCCCAAAATTGGACTTTCCGAATGGACCACCTAAGACGCAGCCGCGGTCAACATTTAAATGAAATTATCTTCAAAAAGTAAATGTCATGAACCAATCTAACGTTTCAAATAAAGAACCGATGAGATTTTGCAAATTTTATGCGTTTTTTTTTTTAAAAAAGTTATCAAGCTCTTAAAAAATCACCCTTTAGTGTTGAAAGTGATTTCCTTGTCAAAATTATGCATAAGTGATTAAAAGGCTAATGGTGGCTTTAGGAGTTTGCAGGTAAAATTTGTCAAAAATTTCCTTGTTTGCTGCAACTTTTTCTTATGTTTTTGCAAAGTTGGATTTTCATACGTAAATAAGTGCATGTTTGACGGCAGTTTGTTAACAGGACAAAATAATTACAAAACGAGTTTGCTTGAAATTTTGTGTTTCCGCTGGAAGCATGCCAACGGTATCGCGGAAAACGTCGCAGAAGTTATTTTGGAGAGTCTATTCAATTACCAAGGCAAGTATTTGAGTGACACAAAGCATTCAGTGGAGGTTGTGAGGTCATCGAAAACATATATTATACGAGTCCTACATACGAGGGCTGCTATATATATTTCTGGCCTAATAATGAAAATAGGCATATTTATCAACGAAAATGTTTTTTTTTTTTTTTCGTTGGATTTGGCTCGTCTTGGAAGATCCACACGGTCGATTGCTGTTTTGTTTCGGGCTCATACGCAAAGATCCATGATTCGTCACCTGTGACGATCTTATAAACGTCTTTTGAAGCACCGCGATCGTATTTTTTCAGCATTTCTTTACATCAATCCACACGAGCCTTTTCTTGAGCGATTGTCGAATTGTGCGGGATCCAACGAGAACAAACCTTTTTTACCGCCAGGTGTTCATGCAATATCGAATGTATGCTGGTGGGAGAAATTCATAGGCATGCCTCTATCTGAAGGTATGTTACATGACGGTCTTGCGTTATCAGTTCACGTACGGCATTGATGTTTTCTGGTACCACGGCTGCTTTTGGACGACCTTCACGGAATTCGTCTTTGAGCGAGCGTCGGTCACGATTGAATTCGTTGTACCAGTTTTTCACTATAAGATGGTGCTTCATAGCCATACAAAGATTTAATTCATCGATGCACTCTTGTCGCGATAATCTACGTCGAAAGTTGTGAAAAATGATCGCACGAAAATGTTCACGAGTTAATTCCATTTTTTGGCCGAGATGAACTTTTTAATTCCCTGTAAATAAAACAATTCACGATTAAATGACAAAACGTTCTGAGTGATGTTTGGCTAAAAAATGTCAAACTTTCCAATGGAAATGTCAGACTGCACCTGGCAACACTTAGTGTTGCCTAGTCCAGAAATATATATAGCAACCTACGTACACCTTCGTTAATGACTATCTATATGGTAATCTAAAAAAACTATAAAAATGGCTCAAGGAGCTCTAGACTCAACAAAAATTGCTTGTAAATAGTCACACTGATATAAGAGAGATAGACTCGAAGCATTTCGGTAATTTTTTGGTTATAAACGTCAAAAGAGATGCTCGACTCGTAGCTGATGTTCATTCATTCATCAAACGCATCATTAATGGTGTGAAGACGTGGGTTAATGATTCCGATGCCAAAGTTCTCCAACAATGCAGCTAATGGCGCTCCAAAAATGAGCCGAAACCGAAAAAATGGAAATTCGCCGAAGATACTGCATAAACAAATTTCACCTTGTATTTGTATCAGTTCCACTAGGGTTAAAGTTCAACTACATTTCTCGTTTCAGTTTCACTATCATTTGAAATAGTCTTTAACTTCCTTTGAAAGTACTTACTTGCAAAATTAAGTTAAAAATAAGAGTCTACCTATGCCTTGAAGTCTTAATACACCGAAAATTGGTTACCAAATCACTTAAGCATGAGCTATGCTAATTGCAATAGATGCATGAAATTGGCATGAAATGTGCTTGAATTATGAAAATCAGCTAGGTACATCTATGTATTAGCTATATAAGTAAGTAAGTAAGCAAGTACAAAAATTAGCAGCGAATGAATTTCGCTTTTCATAGCTCAAGCGCCATGAAATTGCCTTGAAAGTAAGCGTTTGGCCCAACCCTCTGCCAAAATAACGAGCCCAAGAAATACATTCTTATAGCATATGGATATATATTAGGTATATATAAATATAATATATATATATACAAAATTTTCTCACATTAATTGTTTGAATAATGTTTTTCCACGGTTTACTATATTTGAATAATTCTTGCCAATTATTTTTTCCAATTATAAATTTTATCCACAATTTGCGAGTTGCAAGTTGCAGGCGAGAGAGCTGGCCGGAGAGACCATTAAAAATGCATTTGAAGTGCACAAATCGAAGCGTTTAGCACAAATGAGGCGCTTAAGTGAAGCGTTCCGAGAGTGAGCTGAGCGACGCCGCTGCCGATGAGCTCGAAGGAAAATTGAAAGTTGGAAAATGAAAAATGAAAAAATGAAGCTGCTTAGTGTAGGAAATGTTTTTGTTTATAAATTTGGATGTTTATCTGTGTGTGTGTTGTGAAGCACAATTAAGAAAACTCAACAAGTGAATGTTGGTTCACTAAGAAAGTATGAAAAATAATTTGAAGAAAAGAAAAAGTCAAATTAAAATGTGGTAATCAGGAGAAGACTATATATATGCAATAGCGTTTGTATGTATGTCTCAATTTTTCGTACGAAAATAAAACATGTGAACACTCTTTCAGTCGATAACAAATATTAATTATTCAATAATTACCTTAAGTTCATTTTCAATTATGTTAAAGTTTACTATACCCAACAAAATGCGGACACTACGCCACAGCAGAGTAAAACAACTCATATATAGTATAGTCTCTTACAATAACGAATATCCGCATTAGTGATTTCCTAACTGCTACATTTTTTATTAACCACAAAATTTATTTAAATTTCATTTTCAAGCGCAGACGCAACTGAATTTCGGAGTGTGAAAATAAAAGTGCTGCACATGCGCAGATATAGACAAATAATTACCTTTTTCTTGACACCAAAAGCTTCCGAAAAAGCAACTTATCACAAAGAAGTCATTCTCAGGCGCACAAGTTTACACTTCCTGTTTGGTGCCAATAAAATTGGACTTGGTCAGCGCTGGAGCACACAACAACAGCCACAGCATGCATACAGTTTAACAGCCCAAGCCGAAGTAAAGTCTAAAAAACCGCTATTGACTTGGCCAGTGGGTCAGAGCAGCCATCGGTGATGAAAAAGAATGCTGCAGCACTTATAAGCCAACTGCTGAGACAAAGGGAAATTGCAGAGCAGGTGAAAAGAATGAAAGTAAAAAGTCAAGTGGTCGAACTAAATTTGAAAATTTTTTTATTTCAAAACTTTTTTCTGTTCAATAAAAATTTTTTATTTTATTTTTTATTTTTTTCTTGCTTTTGTTCTGCGCTTTCCGGTTAAAGTGTTGCTGCGCTTCCTTTCCGCACCACTCTCATGCATTTGTTTTTGTTGGCTTTGTCTTTTGAGGGGGAGCGATGTCCAGATTAAATGCTTAAGAAGGCACTTGAATGCGCTTTTGTGCACTTCACTCGCATAGCTTCGCTGTTTTCACTTCTCACAAAAAGTTTATGCACATAAGTAGTGTAAACAAACAAACACACACATACATATATATGGACACATAAGCATATGAAAACACTCATTTGTTTACACTGATATGTTGTTGCAGCTATTGACCCACTGTTGTGCTGCACGTACTTAAGACATTCTTTTCTATGACTTTTTATTGTTGTTATGTATATTAATGTGCTCATACAGTATTTATATAGTGTGTGTATGTAGACATATCTAACTGCCACTTGACTGTAGACACACATACACTCTCACTCACACGCATTAGAAATGTTAATATTATTGCTGATCTGTCAAATTTTATCGACTTTCGGTTGTTGCAAGCGGCTTCAAATGGAATTTTTCGGCTACTAACATTTACCGTTACACGCAGTTGCTATTGCTGTCGTCAGCTGTCAGTTGTAGTGTACAGTTAGTAATAGGGAAAATTATACAAAATATTATGTTCACTATTGAGATCGTTTCATTTGTAGTATAAAGTGACAGCTTCAACTCTATAAATGTTTATACGCTACCCAAAAATGTAATCGGCATGATTGTCAAGCTTTTTAACAGAATGCTCAGACTTTGTAATTTCCCATCGCAATGGAAATGGGTTGAGGTTATTTTAATTATAAAACATCACTTAATTATTGAACATCTGGTTAATTCTTATCGACCAATTTGTCTCCTGGTAATTATCTGGAAAGTATTCGAAAGAATATTTTTACACCGGCTTTTGGTGGTGTTGAACGACTATCAGCTTACTCAGAATCATCAGTTTGACTTTAAAAAAATTTCATGGCACAATTGTACACTGTAATAAAGTAGAACACTTTGTATCTGATGATATGGAAAAGAATGAATACTGCTCTGCTGTGTTACTTGATGTCCGCCAAGCATTTGACAAGGTATGACATCTAAGCCTATTATCTAAATTAAAGGAAAAGATACCAATGCCTTATTATTTGATTGATGCTGAGTCGGATTTGAGACCTATTCATCCTGGCGTGGATTAAGGCAGTGCACTGCCTTCTATACTCTACACTCTTTATACAGCAGACCTTCAAAGGATCAACTCTGTCTCCGCAATGACGCCAACCAATGCTAGCAACAAATGGCAACTCTAGTACTGCATCCAGAAAACGGCATATGCAACTGAATGCTCTAGAGCCGTGGCTCACCAAATGAAACTTCAATTTTTTCAAAATAAAGTTCACCATAGTGGGGTCCCCTTTCTATGTGAGAAACGATGTCCTCCACCGGAGATCTAAAGCTGTTTACTGTAAAGTAAACACTAGCATCAAAAAGATAGCAGAAGATCTCAGTATCTCATAAGCGGGTCAATGCTTCATACCCAAAACATGAACCAAAATCTGTTGAGCCAATCCATAAGAGGTACTGAGATCTTCTGCTATCTTTTTGTTGCTAAAATGATGATTTTCCATTAAGGAGGGAGCCTGCTTCAGAAGCTTCAATAAATCGATTTTTTTTTTTGCTTAAATCTGTTTAAAAATTATCTTAGAATATGTACCCAAAGTTATAGATGGGAATTTGAAATATTTTCATAGCTAGAAGGGAATTAGTGTCCGAGCGTCTAGCAGATACAGCTATGGACATATAAATGGCACATTCATTTAAGTATACTTTCATATGCTAAAGTATCTTTAATATTCTTTCAAACAACCAAGTTTTTGCGGTTTTCTGAAAGTATATTCCTTACATCTAAAAATAGCACAAACTCAATTTCGAATTCATTAATAACACAACAAAAATTTTGAAAAGGTAGAAAAAGTGGTGAAATTAGATGGACACATAAATGGCACAATCTGCAAAAGAGGGCAAAAGTCGAGTTAAAAACGTGTTTTTATCCGGTTCTTTTGTGTACAAACAATTTAGTAGCTAATATTTTGTGCTGTAGCCTTTGTTTTTAATGACTGCTTCACACCTGCGACCCATACTCTCAACCAGTTTTTCACACTTGGTCTTAGGTATGGCATGCCAAGCTTCCTGAACGGCAGCCCAAAGATCGTCCAGATTTTTATAATTTTTCTTCGCGACTCTAATCTTAACTTTATTCCATAAGTTTTCAATGGGATTTAAGACGGGGTTCTGCGCTGGCCAATCTAAAACATCGATTTTCTCCGCACTAAACCAATTCTTAACTAGTTTGGAGGAGTGTTTCGGGTCATTGTCTTGCATAAAGAAGGCATATGGTTCCATATGATGTCTCAAAATGTCTAAGTATAGAAACTTATCCATTTTGCCGTTTATCCGTAAGAGTGGCCCTATGCCATGCCAGGAAAATGCACCCCAAACCATTATGTTTCCGCCCCCGTGTTTGATTGTCTGCTGTGGAAACCTTGAATTAAATTCTTGGCTTTTAGGACGATGAACAAAGACTCTTCCATCTGGCCCTATCCTGTTGATCTTCGTTTCGTCAATCCACAATATGTTTTTCCAAAAATTTATTGCTTTTTCTTGATGGGCTCTGGCGAAGGCCAATCGTTTATAAATGTTTTTTTTTTTTTTTGACAGGAGTGGCTTCTTCCTAGAAATGCGCCCAAACAAGTTTGCTTCATTCAGTCGTCTCCTGACAAGCATACAGGATATTTCTGTGCTGCTATCTGTCGTGATGACTTGAATGGGTCATTTTTGGACATTCCTACAATAGCAGCATCCGTACGCGCATCTGTTTTTCGAGGCCTTGGTTTTCGAATTTGTGATTTTATCAATAAATCAGGGTTCTTCACACATGAATTAATTGCATTGTATACTTTTTTCCGAGAAATATTTAAATTTTTAGCAATTTCGGGCACTTTCGGGCACTTTCTGTCCTCCTTCATGCATTTTCCATATGATTCGTCTTTCTTCTATTGTGGTATGCTTTCCTGATCCCATTTGCTATAACTTATTTACTCAAAATACTTCTAATAATAAACTATCCAACTATGGTAAATATCATGCGCTTCTTTCGAAGTTTACGCGGGAACTGTTTATGCAAATTAGTTTGTGCCATTTACGTGTCCATTCAATATTAGTGTTGTTTACACAAAATTGATAACGGTAAATAATTAGCAAAACATAACGGAATATTTCGCCGCTGCAGATATGGGAGCTATTACGGGACAAAGTTGGATGCAAAAATTTGACATTTCGAGCAATTTTTAATGGACAATTTTTAACATTTAGTTGAAATATAATTTTTATATGTCCATAGCTGTATATGAGTGCTTGGGAAAACTTTGACGCGCGATTTCACGGTTTTTCATTTTTACGAAATGGAATTGGGGCAAAGTTTATTATTTTTGGCATTAAATTATCTTCTATTTAAATTAAAAACTAAAAAAAAAACTAAGAAAAGTCAAGTTTAAACATAGTTTTAAACAACATAAAGTACAATTTTTTGGTCAAAAACCACTTTTTTCAATTTTTAAAAAATTTGTAAAATTCTACACTTTTTTTTGGAATTTTTTTAATTCAACCAGAAGGTAAATTATTAGAAAATATGAATCTCTTTGAATTTTTTGTTTCCGATAGAAATAGCAACCTGCAAGCTGCCTACCGTCCGACAAAAGCACATGCGAATAGCATCGGGCAATTGCTTCCCAAAGGCAGAATATCAAAGATTTCCTATCCAAAAAAATTGTGAATGATGTTTAAGTATATAACTATAAGCCCTAGAAATTTCGCTTTAATAAATTATTTCTTTTTCTCCCAAAAAAATCTTCAAAAAATCGATTTTTTGAAGCCTCTAAAGCAGGCTCCTCCCTACTACTTTCTTTAACTTTTTAGATGTTATCACCATTAATAGCGCTGAATGTAGCAATAACAAGAGACAATTTTGCGGTGATGTCGCGACTTTTACTGAAGACTTTGTACTACTCAAATAGTTCATCATAAAGTAGACTCCTCAAAACACGTCTCCACTTTTTCAATGATTCTGTAGCCGTGCTTTGATTGGAAACACATAATTTCAAGGCAACTATTTGTTCAATTTTGTTTTCCAGGGTAAAAATTACCAGGCAAACTGTAGACATCCTTAGGTTAGTAAGACATCCTGACTTATAAGGGTGCACCGAATTTCAGCTGTGTAATTACTTGAGCGCCCACATATTTGTTAACCTCTATGTGATTTTACATTTTCTATGCAAATCAAAAAAAAATTGTTAAATGGACTCCCACAGTGAATTTACAAATAGCACAAGCTATCTTAATAAAATTTGCGAACAGCAAATTTGCAAAATCCCGTTAACACCTTTCTACAATAAAATCTAATAGTTTGCGAAAATAGTTCAGCGCCATATGTGGACATCTGCTTCATTATAGGTGTTATATATATAATTCTAACTGTGTATATTTAAAACAATAAACTAACATAAAGTAAAAACAAAAGCAAAGTAGAAAAGAGAGTAAGTAAAACCAAATATGTCAAATATCACAAGCCATTTAACTTAATCAAGAGCAGCATTAAAGCTTTAATGCCGTGTTCACTCAACAACTAAACTAAAACAATAGAATTATGAACATATATGTATGTATGTGTGGGCGTGTTTGCGCGCTCTGTAAGCGTTGAATTTGATAATATATGCCTGCTTTTGGGCAGCCCTAGTTCTACCGCGACCAATCTAGCTGACCCAATTACTAATTTCACCAGCCAAAAAGTGAATTTATGTTGACCACAAAAGCTTAAGAGCTTTAATTTGAGGCGCTATGGCCACCATATGTGCGAGGGAAATAGGAAAAATGGGTGAATGCAAAAGCAGCAATAAACAAACATTAGTCGTTGTGAATATGAAGTCACTGTAAGTTAAGTCAATCTTCGAATAAACAACTGTAGGCAGTGAAGTTTTGTGTAAATAAATTTAATGCGATGGACGAAAAGGTAAATCACTACTTTCTTTTGTGTGGGTAGAGCGCCTGCCATTCTTTTTAAAAAGCTTGGTTGAGGTTGTAGAACAAAGACGAGTTTAATTTAAGAAGAAAATTGTCCAAGAACTTAAAAAATGTGCGCGAAGGTGTTGCCTTTCTCTGTTTTGCGGATACTTATAGATAAATTAGTCTCAATAATTTTTAGCTGGGACGCGAACCCAAAATTCGTAAAATCTGGTAGTTAAGTGCTGAACCAGAAAAGAAAAATTTAATATCTGACTATACTACATTGGCTTCTATAGAGAAAAAAGGTTATATTGTGATTCCTTCTCAAATATTCTGGTATATAAAAATCAATATTTTTGGATCGACAAATCGTTTCGAGATTAATACAAATCCAATAAGGGTCCAGGTTTTCATTTCTCCAACTAAGCCCCAAAAGATGAAGGACTCTCTCAAGTTAAAATCTTCAAAGGAATTTGCATCGAAGTTTGTAACACATAGACGGAAGCAACGGAGACCCTGTAAGCTATATTTATAAATGATCAACGTGACGAGCTGAGGCGATTCAGCAATGTTCGACCATCAGAATTCCTCAGAAGGACCTCAGAATTCACACGTCTTTGTGTCTCGAAGAAATTTGAATTTGCCGGAATCACAGATATCAGATCAATCTAGCATATAGCTGTTATACAAACCACATGATCCGATTGAAATTTTAATGGAACTTTTTTTTATTTGATATTAAAAATGAGGTGTAGTATAGACCATAAATATTTATTATTATTGCAGAATAGAAGTAATCTGTGATATTGAAAAGATGTCCATATTACAAATATGTATATATTCACTGATTAAGTGAGGACATTAAAGGCAGACAGGCACAACCGTTTAGAGCTCAATAAAGATCAACTAAGGCGATTGATTAACGACTACAACAACAACAAGTCTGCATGGATAGTTTAAGACCTCTTATCCTTAGCTCAACAAAAGTGGAGCAGTGAAGGATTGAAATGAGAGCACACAAAGTATTATCTTCACCCAACATCCAGAAGTCCACTGGAGCTTCAGCTGGGTTTTGACCAACGCTAAATAATCTCACTCGAAGCTCAACCATTTGGCAAAAAACCATGTGAGAACAATAAAACTCTTAGCCCTTTCTAGTGCAGAGATAATTGCACAAGATTGAAAGGTGAATATTGTCCATTTCATTTCCTTCAAAGTAATCCCCTCCCTCTGCAATACACTTATGTCAACGAATTTTCCAGACATCATAGCACCTGGAAAAATTCACCCATCGCCATCAGAGCCTTCTTCAATTCGGCTTTTATATCCTTAATTGAGTCAAAACGGTGTCCGCGGAGTCGTCATGTGAATTTGCTGAATAACCAGAATTTACACGAAGATAAGTCAGGCGATGGCGGTGTTTGCGGCGAACATTTTGACGTGAAATTTAGCGTAAATGTGACTAACAGCACTACCAACTTACAGAAGAAAAAAATTACCGATTCAAAAAACAACCGTAATATAAATTAAAAATTCACCTTTCAATTTGATTAAATGGTGGTGGTTAGATCCCTACACACTTTGAGTATAACACAAAAATTCTTACATTTTAGAAACAATTTTTACCACCATTTTCGGTTTCACAACTGTCAAAAAGCAGCCTCTAACGACAAAGTTTCAAAATGATGTAAAATATCGTTATTGTTCAAGGCAACGCTATAATCTCTAAACATATAATATAATTTATTTTACAGATCATACCAATGCAGTATATAGCTGTCATACTAAGTTACGATTTTATGTTATAAAAAATGCGCCTATCAAGGGTATTATAGCTCCGGTGCAGGCAAATTTGGCCTTTCTTCTTTTTTTAATTTTATTCAGCAAAAGTATGTCAAACATCGTCAAAATGATACCAAATCTCAGCAAGTGCAAAATACTTCTAAAAAGCCATGGAGTCGGCAAAGAACAAAGTAATTGATAGAGTAAAAGCAGATCTGCAAAATATATGAGAGCACATATGCTATCATTGTAACCCCAACAAATGGCGAACATGAAAAATAATAATGAGACAATAAAAGGTGTTAAATGTACTTTATTTCAATCGCCATCAATTGATAAGTCATTAGAGTGCGAACGAGCCCAATGTGTGGCAAGCGGGTGGGTGTGCAACCAAATCACAATAAATACCGTGAGCTAAATGGCATTTGACCTTCTTCGCCGGCTAAATGATACTTTTTCGCAAATAGTACTTTCTTATGTGTGCTGTTGTTGTTATTTAGCCAAAGCGTAATCAGCATGAAAACGAGAACGCGCACAAACTGAAAGCGATTTGTGCTCAACAAGCAAAATGCCGGCACAAAGGCAAAGCGCGGAATAAAGAAATTCATTACAAATGTAGTAAAATCAATGAATTTAGCTTACAACAACAATAAAAGCGTATGCGACATGCTGCGTCGAACGGTGTTGGAATGTGGAGCATTCGGCGTGCGATATGTTTGTAAGCAGCGATTCAGCGCCACTCAGCTTTATACTTATACTAAAGTGTATATATATATGTGTGTGTGTTTTCAACGCGCTTGGCACGCGTTCAATTTTCGGCTGTGTTATGAAAGAAGTTGTGCTGGAAGCAAATAGTACAACAAATTATTTATAAGTAAGTATGTTTGAAGGTATGTGGCAATTTTTGTTTGCTGCTTTGATTCTGGACGGCACAGAAAGATTGCATTATCGTCGCAATTAGCACAATTTTGATGTTCCACATTCGCGAAAAATTTAATTTTTATTTTTTTGTTATTTTTTTACTTTTAATGAATTACCTGAGATTTGGCATAATTCTAAGTCTTTTTGTTTTGATTCGCTTTTAATTGGTCGATGCAATTTTCGCGATAGTCCAATTTTGAAGTACGTTAAGTGGAATAAGGGCACACATTGTTGTTGGTATAGAAGTGTGGTTGAATTGAAGTAAATAAACCTCGGTTCTACTTTTACAGTCGAAATTGATGATTGTCCGGAATTGTTCTATGATTTTGTCCTTTTAGAAATCTTAAACTTAATGCATTTTTCATCGCCAGTGATAATTCGTTGCAAAACTGATTTTCTTTCGTGCCTTTGAAGCAAAATTTCGCAAGTGTTTTTTTTTCGAATTTCCATTTGTCTTTCATTCAATTCATGTGGCATTTCCACACTTTTGGATCTTTCTCAGAGCTTTCAAACACTCTGTCATTATCTATTGTGCCACATTTAATATGGCTGTCTTATGCCTTTGACTCAAAGTATCATCTTTATCTAATTATGTTGGCAGTTCGGCGTCTTCAAACTTCCCTGGTGAACTTCTACGTTCTTCACATCTCACATCAAAATCACTATCTTTAAACCATTGAAACCAACTTACCATATGCCTCGACAAGTATTCGATGCGACTCTGCAGCACTTTTCTTCAAATTAGAACAAAAAATTAATGCTTTCCGCAAATCATCACTTTTCGGTACAAAATTTTTGACATTTTCAACACAAGGAAAAATAATGACTTGTTTGTTCAATGACAGTAAGGTTATTGAATATATTTGGCAGGTGTCATGGCAACCAAACTGAAAAAAAATTAGGCTCGTGTCAAAAAATGTTCAAATCGCCTCTATATTTTCAGTACCCCCATATACCTAATGTAAGGATTTTATTTGACTTGATATCGAATGTATCGCTCAATCTATGAGGATATTAAAGCCACACAGAGAGTATCTATTTCTGGTTATAATATATGATGATGTCTAAAAAAGAAATAAATCGGATTAGTAATAATCCTGCTCTCATTTGTATACCTAATATAAGAGTTTCGATCAGTGGGTTGACTTCATTCCGTATATATTTAATAATCTGTGAGATATTTTAATAAAACAAAGGCGGTATCCTTTTCGAAAAAGAGAGTGGTTTGGTATTTAAAATTGATAAAAATTTTTGGTACTACTTCTAGCCCTCATATACCATAGGTTTTGGAACTTCCGATTGATTTATGCCTCATAGAGTATCGGTGAATTATCTTAAGAAAATTTGCTGAACGTATTTTGTTCGTTGTATTGAACTTTGGTTCTGAAATTGGGTAAAATAGGTTTGCGAACCGCCATACTTTCCACCCATCCGCCTCCATACTTTAGCATAGACTTTATGTTTTCCTCTTTCTGTTTCAGACCTTTCTTCCATTCTACAAATATATTTAGGTTAATGTTTTCAGCACATGAAAATAGATTTGTTTGCTAGACATCATTCTAACAAAATTAATAATTAAAAACAAATGAAATATATGGCTTTTTCCTTGGAACACCTTCAAATAAATACCATACAAAATACTTTCAAATAGACATAACTAAAGTGTTTATACATTATTTCGAAAATATTTTATAATTTTATGATGCATTTCAAGATCCCCCTCTTTTTTGAAGAAAAGTCAAAGAAACTTCAAACATAATAGAATGGGAAATGTTTATTATCATTCGAAAGAACATTTTTTGGCGTTTATTTTTTTAAGATTATCTTTTTCTAATATTCGTCGCGGCTGCTTCTCAGATGATGCATTTGTTGAATCCAATTTTCGATGACTGGTTCGAACATTTCGACTGCTAACTGGCGAATGACAAGCGAGATGTTTTACTCCAAGACCTGAATCGAAGCGGATCGAAGCAGAATTGTCCGCATAGACTTTACACTTCACATATACCCACAAGAAAAAATATAAAGGTCTGATACCGCACGATTTTGTTGACCAATCGACTGGCCAAAACGTGAAATTATCTGCTCACCGAAGAGTTCTCTCAATAAATCCATTGATTAATTTGATGTGTGGGAAGTGGCGTCGTTTTGTTGAAACCAAATGTCACCAAGATTACTAGCTTCAAGTTCAGGCATCAAATAATCGGTTTTTATGGCGCAATAACAGTCGCAATTGACGATTACGTTCTCATCGGCATCATTTTTGAGGAAATACGGATTGATGATTTCACTGGCCCACAAACCACACCAAATCGTTGTATTTCTGGATGAAATAATTTCATTCGAATCTTTTTAAGTTGATCTTCGTCCCAAATGCGGTAATTTTGCTTTTTTTACATACCCATTGAGTTAGAAATTGGCTTCACCGCTGAATAAAATGTGACTCAAAGCGTCGGATCCTCTTGGAACTTTCCAAGAGCCCTTAAAGCGAAGCAGTGTCTCTCTAACAAAGCTGCATTTTGTACGCTTTCAATTTAAAATCTCAACGTATTCGTTCCATACGTCTGTCCAAGTTGCTGCAAACGACGCTTAATCGACTCTCCCTGTCTTCGTGTACACTCTCTGCTACCGCAGCTGTAGTTTTTTCTCTGTGTACCGGATGTAGTCTATTCTGTCGAATATTATCTAATAATGAATGCTGGGTCTCAGGATAGGCGATGGTGTTGCAAATAGTACGCTCAGGCCGTTTATGTTGATCGTACGTTGAGCGAAGCGCGCGAAACACATTCTTTGGAGAACGTTAATTTTCAAAATAAAGTTGAACGATTGTAACATTATTCAGGCGTTAGTCATTCCAGAAAAATACTGAACAATCCTTTCACTATCATTAATGAAACCCTAGGAGACTTTAGGGACTTCAAAGGTATCTGTATACAGGTACATAAATATTCTGCTTGTTTTGCGCATATTCTTTATCAGAACAAGTTGGCTTTCTTTAAATGATGTGATCTCTGCTTGAAAGAAACTGCAGTGGTCTAGTCTGGTATAAGTTTCTTAATGTTATTTATTCCACATGCATTATAGTCTTTGTAGGCAAACTTTAGAATAGTTCCACATGAGTCACTTTGATTATACACATTTTTATGATATTTTTTTATTTTTTTTTTTTTATTGTTATTATTTTTATTTTATTTTAGCCATCAAATTCCCAGCTTGGAGTCTTCATTGGCACCATTTATCATAATTATTTTTATTGACATTGCTAAAGTGCTGAACAAAAGCGCATTTAACAAAAATACGGAGCTGTGGCATGCAGCCACATAAGGCACTTAAAAGGAAAGTGGCCAGCAGTCTGGGCGTATAAAATGCGATGCCACGAAGCTGCCAAAATATTCTCTTCCACTTAATGCCCTTTGTATACTGTCAGCAATGGCGTAATGCCGCATGTGGGACGCGGAAAAAATTTCACTTAAATTAAGCAATTTATAAAGATAATGTGACAGCATGAAAGAACAATTTGAATAAAATAAAAGGAAAAAATTATTGCCGCAAAAGCAACTAAAACTGACAAATGACGTCGAGAACAGCAGCTCGTGAAGGGCATTAACGCAAATATTTTTTTTGTTACTTTACAATTTTTTCGGCATTTTTGCGATTTTTGCGCTCCTTACATGCCTTTCAAACGCAATTAAGCCACACAATTACCACCGACTGGACTTGCGAAAGTTCTTGGGCGAACCCTTGGCAGTGCGCATGCGTGAAAGCGCCGTAGAAAGCAGACGCGTGCATACGGTTTTGTAGCCGCAATCGTTGATAAAACACCGAGAAGAATTACTGTTGATTATTGTAATTTGTTAATGCCCCAAATTCGTTGTGCGTATAATCTGGCGGCGACGCATCTTTCGGACAGTGATGCGACAGGGCATGTTGCAACAGGTAGGCAGCCAGCCTGGAAAGCGAAAAGTGGGAAGCAGATGAAGGTGATGGATGCAGACGCAGATACGATGAATAATATGTGCCACAGCCTCCTGCGTGCCTTTTTGTGCCACAAACGAGGCAGCAACGACGCCTTTTTGACCCAAATTTTTTATACCCAACTGTGCTTGTCTGAAAAAGCGTTCTGTGCACACGCAGGTGAGTATATAAATTTGAGTATGTCTTGTTATTAATTTCAACTCTGTTCTTATGCGGCGCACGCAGCAGGCGGTCGCAGCACTTTGTTGCCACCTAAATCACTTTTGTGAACTTTTTCACTTGATATTTCCTACCAGCGCTCGATCGCCTAGATGCTTATCAGCGGCTTAATTGAATTCTTGTTTATCGCCATTCGCGAAATTGTGCTTGTTGTTGCATTCTGCTCATTTAGCTCCTCAATCGAAACCAAAAAAGTTATGAATTTTTGTTGCAAAACTTAATGAAATTGAAAACTTGCCACAGTTTGCACTTGCAACTCCTTTCTCTCTCGACGCAAAAAATGTTTCAACTTTTTCGCTGCTGCATTTTTGCGCCTCGTTTGCGCCGAAATTTCACCCAAACAGGAGCAGCAGTAATTACAACAACAATTTAGTGAATTTAGCAGCACACGAAAAGTATTTGGCGTGAAATTTTCAGCAAATTAAAGTGAATGTGGGTGCAACACTCGAGCAGCAACAAGAAAGCTCGTATGTATTTATCCATATTTTGTGGCTTTAATTTGTTTGGTCTGTCGAAAAATGCCGGAGTGCCAATATTAATTAGGCGCAGAAATTTGAATACCGTTAAGTGCATGAAATTGACAGCACGTGCAGCAAGTGAAGAGAAAAAATTTGTAAAATATATTTACACATCGAAAAACTACATCAAAATATTTGTGGGTGCTTGTCTTGGCTATGGGTTATATAATCTAAGTAATTTCAAGGGAAATGGTTATATAGAGCAGCAATGGGATTCTTCGTTGGTTCTGTGGTTCTGTTTTGCAAAAATTACTTAATTTTGGATCCACATATGTTTTGTTTATATGTATATGTTTTGTCATGTTTTTTTTTGTCGTTGAAATATTTGAAATATATATATATATACATACATTAGGGTGATTAAAAAAAATTTTATTTTTTTTTTCGTTTGGTACTCGAACTCATGCTTGGAGAGGCTTTCTTAGAGGTGTCTAGGAACCTATTTTTCAGAGTATCAAACGAAAAAAAAATTTTTTGATCCACCGTAATATGCATTTATGTTTGACGACGAATATCTCGTAAACGATTAACTTAATCGAAAAATCATAAGAGACTATTTCTATAGAGCAGTAAATTTCCTACAGAACCAATGAGTTTCATCATTCATAATATTTTTTTTTCATTGAGTTATAAAATTCATAAGAAATGAAAAAATTTCCCAAAAATAATCAAACTTTAACTGGTAATATCTTTTAAACGGTTGAGTTTTTGTAGAGCATTCAATTTCCTACAAAATCTAAGGAACAAGATATTTTTTCAAGTAGTTGGAAGCGAGATATAAATTTTTCTATTTGATAATAATAAAAAATAGAAAACTGTAAGTAGGGAAGGTCCTCTCCCGTTATAATTAAAAACTCATGCTTGGAGAGGCTTTCTTAGAGGTGTCTAGCAACCTATTTCTCCGAGTACCAAACGAAAAAAACAATTTTTTTTTTTGAATCACCCTTATATATATATTTGAAACTTAAGGTGTTACGTGGATTTATTACTGTCTGCAACACCTCCAGCATATTATCCTAAATTTTCAAGTTAATCCGAGTAATAGTCTCGGAGATACAGACTTGAGATTTTGTGCGCTCGAGGCTAGCTAGGCTAAGTGCGCTGTCTTTAACGAGTTTTTCTCGAAACTGTGTTTTTGAGTCAGTTGGCAAGATTTCTAGAAAACTACTCAAGCGCTCTTCATGAAATTTTACAAAGGTTTTTTAAGATACAATTCTTAAAAACTTGCATAAAGGATTTTTTTCGAGTACAACTATTTGAAAAAAAAAAACAATTTTTCAATGAAATTTTCAATTTTTTGTTAAATGTCTTCGAAAAATCCGAATTTCAGTTTTTTTTCGTTCATCCACTCGTATTTTTTCACTTTAAATGATCCTGTAAGGTGTTATTCTGCCAACGCAGACGCAACTTTTTTCCAAGGGATCACCAGAACTGGCGTCGCAATGGTCGAGTTAAAAATATTTTCGTCCAAAAATTTGAGAATTTCATTGTTAATACATAGCGTATGTTTGTAACAATAAAATATTTTAATAAAATAAAAAAAGTTGTTTAAAAAAGGCTGTTTTTGCCGGAGAAAAACATGTTAGCCTTAAACTAAAGTGGTTTCTGTCTTCAATAAGCGACACGTCGGTTAAGGTCTTTGCTAAACTGTAAATTTACTAAGATAACTAACTAAGATAAAACATTTACCTGAAATATTCTCTTATTTTCTAGGAATAAAATTAAATTGTAAAATTAAAAAAAATAATAATTGTTAATGTTATTTGATATTTTGATTACTTTTAGACCCAAAAATTGCTGTTGAGGTCACAAAGTGGTTTCATAAAAACTGTCCGGTCTCCGCCTTAACCGATGTAGAAATCAAAGGCGATTTGAAAAAATTATCAGCACCGCAGCAATGATTGCAACGGGTGTTCAGCAGAGAGCTGAACGACAATATGTAGAAAAAGACATACAATATAAATGTATCATAGAAGACCGTAAAGTAAAGTTGATACTTCAAAGTTGTCAAAGGAAAGTATTGGGTGTATCGTTCTTAAAGATTTGAGCATAAAAATGTTCTGAGAATAGTAGATGCCTCTCAAGCTCACAATCGACAGAATTGCAGCGTCACATGTGAGTGAGAAATGGTTACAATATTGCATGAATGGAACTTCAAATTTCGGAGGCGTTTATAGTATACTCTAAGCCTTAGTCCCAGATTATTTTTTCTAGCCTTAGACTTCAAAATATCTGAAACTGTGAGTCATTTTGAGCCAAATAATGATTTATGCTACAAAAATGATATCCAAATTTTGGAAAATCGCTCTGCATGGTAGCTGCACAATGAACAATAAAATCGAATTTTCTAACAACATAGACTTAAGTTTCAGACATAGTTTTTTAAACGATGTACTTTTTTTTAGTAATAAACGGAGATTTCAAGCCACTGTGCAATAAGAAATTGTAATTCAACTGAACAAAAAATAGCGAGGCTTTTTCCTTTTTAAAAAAATCCGTTATTTTAGATTTATTAACCCTTAGTTGTTGAAATATTCATCACACTTCAATCTACATAAACCAAACTCGGAATAATTTAACAAATAAATGTCTACAATTTCGATTCCATACTCCACTTTTGCGCGCTCGCCGCCTTTCAATTGCAATTATGCGCGAAAAATGTTTCGTTCTCATTTCAGCAATGACAACAAAATCGCTTTGTACCATCCGCAAGCGATTTCCTTATCGTTATTGTTTTCGTTATTGTTGTTGTTGTTAAACTTTGTAGTTAACTGTGGAATTTGGCGCGCAACCAATGCCACAAAGGAATTGTTCAAGCATCTAATAGAACTTTTGATGGTTCGTTTAATTTGTTGGCATTTAATTTGTTTTGCTCATGTTACTGTTGTTGTTGTTGCCTTTGTTTGGTAATTTCTTGCGAAAAAAGTGTTAAATCTGGCGCGCATCGCTGATTGCGATCGTCGGTGTGCGATAAATGTTTCATGTGGAAAATAATAATTTTCCACTTAATTCACGCAACTTAAGGAGCGCGCGCGCGCGTGTGGCGTGTTAATAAATGTTGCTAAATATTTAATTGCGTGCATTTCGAAATTTCGCATTTAATTGATTTGAACTGCCAATGAACTTGGTGCAGTGCGTCGGCGTTGCAGGTGATAATGTCGGAAGTGAGGAAGATTGTGTTTAAATGTTTATTATTTTTTTTTTTGCTCAGACTAAATTATTATTGCTATTTTCTCTCATTCGGAAACTGCAAATCACTTAATAGCTGAGCAAATAATTATTTTGTTAGTTCTTGGTATTTTTTAATAGTGTGAAATATAAAAACAATTATAAGTTAACGGGAATTAATGGTACTCAAAGCTGTTAAATAATAAGAAGAAAGAAAAAATAAAATATTAAATTTGCAAAGAAAGCATTAACGTTTCTACCAGGGAAGCGAAATTTCGTGTTTTTTCTATTAAGAGGTGTCCAATAACTTCTAATATTATATTCTTAATACCCAAATTTTGAGCGTTTGTTTACAATTAATTAAATAAAAGGTACACGATGCCTGTTAGTTATGCAATGTATGAAGTGTATGGCGAGTTTTCACCTGATTTAAGGGGGGAGCCTGATTTAGAAGATCAAAAAATCGAATTTTTTTTGTGTTTAAATCTCTTTAAAAATTATCTAAAAATATGTCCCCAAAGTTGTAGATGGGTATTCGAAATATCTTCGAAGTTAGAAGGAAAATTGTGACCGAGGGGATATATAGTATGAGTGCTTGGGCACAAAGCGAAAATTTTGACGTGCGCTTTCTCGGTTTTTCATTTTTACGATTTTTCTTAATTGGCGGGCAGGATTGAAAAAAAAGAAAACGTCGCACATAGGAGCATTTACCCTCAAAAACCGGACAAAATTGAAAATTACAAACTTCAGCGATGGTACTCAAAATTGATTTTTTTGTTACCTAAATAACCGTTCTACAATGAACCGATTAAATTAATGACCTTCAGGCCGCTATATTGCCACACAAGTAGTCGGAACCTAGACTTAGTTCAGAACGCATGTGCTTATTCGCGAAACTCTTCATTTTTCTCGAAATTGCAAGTGGTTTTTTTTATTGCGTGAACGGAATTCTTGAAAATATTTTATGGATTTAGGACGACATGGTATGTACTTAATATTAATGATATAAAAATTATTATAGTAAATGTATTATTATGTTTTTTTTTTTTCAAGAACACAATGAATCATTAAAAAAACTAATTTTTTTTTTTTAATTTTTTAGAAATTAGTGTTTTTGTTATAGTGTCGGGCGAGGTCGAGCTATGAGTTATTTTTCTCAGTAAACTACAGGGTTCCTACTAACCCTTTTAAAAAATAAGCGCGTTGAAAAAAGTTGGTCAGTTGCATAAAATGAGTACTGCTTTATTTATTTTTTTTTTTAATTAAGTACTGAAATCCTGATTAATTATTCTATACGGGTGGTATATGGATGGTATAAGGGAGCTCTATTGGAGCCGGTGTGAAAATTGGATAATAGGCGTGACACCGCCCACTTTCCCATATCTCGAGACCCGACTGACCGATTTCGACAAAATTTAGAACGTAACATTATTTTCATTTTCCTGTGCCACTCTGTCACCACGCCTACTTCCCATATAATTTAAAATTTCATTTGATTCTTTAACTTTCCAGCACACAAATAAAGAATTAATTAATATAACCGAATAATATTTTGCGGTAATAATTCCCTTAAAGTAAGCCACCCTTTGACCAATAATTGTCTAAATCCAACCAAAACTGTTCAAGCCCCTAGGTACCGAATATGTGAACCAATAGCTATACCAATAGTTGACTTTTGACAGAAAATATCGTTCAATGTGAGAGACATGAAATTGAAATTCACACAGAATCCTTTTCTAACTGTTTAAATGAGGTAAGCCTCCCCTCACTCTATCTGGGAAAAACCAACACACCCTAACTTATTACACTCAAGAATAACATTACACGCAACAACTGAGAAGAACATGCATGAAGACACCACTTATACGGACAGCAGCAACTAACAAAAGGACTGGATCATCGCACTCAACTTCACTTTTTTCGCATATTTACATCTATCGACAACAATCCTGCCCGCTACTTTCAGTCCTTTTAATACAAAATCATCTGGATACTGTTTTGTCCGGTCGCCGTGAATTCTAATCGTACATTCGCACGTAGCGAGTACCTTTAAATTTTTTACATATTTTGTAATTAAGCGTAAAGCAACAAATTACCTTTGCTAATTAAACTAACTTATGTAAAATAAAATATTGCATTTTTTCTTGACTCCGCTTAAACACTGACAATAGTATTTCATTGTGTTAAAAATGGATTGAATCGGGTTAATACTTTCCTGAGCCAGTATAAATTTTTTGGTTGCATCCGAAATTAGTCCTCCCTTACTCGTTTTATTTTAATATATTGCATTATTATATTTAATAAAGCATTTTTATTCATTTTCATTCATAAAATCACTTTAAATAATTTTGTCCGGTTTTTGAGACCAAATGCTCCTATGTGCGTCGTATGAAATTGGGGCAAAGTTTATTATTTTTGGCATTAAATTATCTTCCATTTAAACAAAAAAACTAAGAAAAATCAAGTTTGAACATATTATTAAACAATATAAAGTAAATTTTTTTTTTGTCAAAAACCACTTTTTTCAATTTTTAAAAAATTTGTAAAATTTTACATTTGTTTTGGAATTTTTTATAGTTTAACTAGAAGATAAATTATTAAAAAATATGAATCTCTTTGATTTTTTTTGTTTCCGATAGAAATTGCGACCTGCATCCTGCCCTCCGTTCGACAAATGTACATGGAAGATGCATCGGGCAATTGCTTCCCAAAGGCAGAATATCAAACATTTCCTGTGTAAAAAAATTGTGAATGATGTTTAAATATATAACTATAAACCCTAGAAATTTCGGTTTAATCAATTCTTTCTCCCCCAAAAAAAAACTCCCTTAATTCATTCCCAGGACCAAGATGCACCTTTTGCGATAGGCTTTTATTGTATGCGCAAAAATTAAATTTTTAATCAATAATTTCGTATTAAACTGTGCAAAACCTAGGTTTAAAGATAATCTCAAAATGTGAAGTAGTTCAGAAAAAAATTGCCGCAATTATTTGTTTGGTCAATTGGAAAAATAAAGTTTTGAGAAAACGCATTTAAATTTTAACAACTTATTATATACACTTAAAGTTATTTGAACGAATTGAAATAAATGCTTTTGTGCAATGCAAAAATTGGCTTGATAAGCAATATTTGGGCTCTGTGTCTGGTATGAGGGGAGTGAGGGAGTGGAAAATACCTTCCACATCAGCAACGATATGTGAAACTTGCCGGTTACTAAAAAGGTACTATCTTCCACCCTGGAACTGCAAATGTGGTCCGTTCCAAATTTACATTGTAAGAGACAACAACAAGAACAAGGCAACAAAAAATATGTTTATAGAGCTATGTTATAAATATATAAATATATTCTCAAAATTAAAAAAAATTTATTCAATTTATTAAAAAGGACCAAAATCACTACTTTTTATCAAAAGTTATTAAATAAAACTGGTTGTAGACAACGTTAATGATAATTTGGATGTCTAATACTTATGAATTTGAAATTTGTATGAATAAGGTTTTGATTTGCTTTCACATTGAACGCGTTGGCTCTCTGCAATTTTTTTCCTTTTCTCAGCTGTCTGTGATTAACCGGAAATGTAGTTCACATTTCGTTGAAGCGTTATCTATCTTTCTTTCCTAGGACGAACGTATATCGGCTTTACAACCAAATTTCAATAATGCAAAGCTAAGCTCTTATTAATTCTGAATATATTATAAAGAAATATTTAATCTATATAAAAAGTTGAAGAGGCTAAGTCATAGAGTGTATAGTCCGCTTGTAACTCCGACTTCCCAAAAAGACAACTTGGAGAACAAAAAAATTATAATAATAATAATTTAATAATTCAGTGAAATTCCACGAAAAATAATTCGAAAGAGATATATTTGTTGTCACATATTAATACACAAACCTAATTGAATTACAAAAACAAAAATGTGGTCAAAGAACAACAACATTCCACACATCAAAAATGACAAGACATACTTTGGACAAAGAAAGGTAGATATTCTGTATTCTAAATTCAAATGATTACTTCCAACAAACAAGCTGATGTGAATATGATTCTTTGTAATTAAAATTGGTAAACTGTAAATAAATCAAAATCACAACAAAATCTGCTTTATCCGGTTTTAGCGACACACGGCCTTTTGAATAAGCAAATCAACTCTAATGATTTTTGCCATAAGCGTTGAGCGTCATTATGGCTTGTAGGATGCCGCAACAGAGATGGGAGGAAATGGCAGGCTGATTGCTTGAACGGTGCAAGTGTGCTACAAGCTTGCAAGTATATACGTATGTGCATGTGTGAGTATATATGTATGCTTCCACTTGAACGCCGACTGCGGCTCTTGGGCTTTCACTTCTAATTCACTTTTTTCCAAGCCGGCGCAAAGTGCTATGTGCCACAAATTGCACGTAGACACAAAAAATAAAAGAAAAAACAACAACAAAAACATTATAACATACAAATATGAGGATGTAAAAACTAACTAAACTAGAATTTAGTATAATTAAAGCAAAAGTTCCTAAGCTAAATGGCGCGCGGCAAGAATTTTTCACTCTCACTGTGGCAGCAACACGTTTTTGCTGCCAGCAAATGCTATGCTAACATATAACACATTAACGATTATACTTGCTACACATTGTTCTTCATTTTTTTCAAAAAAAAAAAAAAATTTAAAGAAAAACTCAATGCTTCCAACAACTTTGGCGCATTTAACCCAGTTAACGTCCTACAATTCCAAATTCTAAGCCAAGAAAAGTGTGAATTGTAAAGCGCACAACTGCTGCCAATGACAAAAAGTGTCAGTCGATTTCTTAAGCATTTTTTGTTGTTTTTCTTTTTTGCTTTTCTACCTTTAGAAAATTAGTTTTGGCTGCGGATTTGCTTAATGCGATTAAGTCTACAACAACAGCGAAAAGTTCTTGGTGAAGCGTAAAGCGATACGCAAGGTAGAAAAAAAAAAACACAAAAACAACAAAGAAACTTCACACTTAAATGTCTACTAGAGCAGGTACGAAGAAAAAGCTAGCTGGCGACGCGCAATATGGCATGGGAGAAAAACGAACGCGTGCAAAAAGTGCGCGAAAAGCCAAAAAGGAGAAAAGAATGAATAATAAAAGAAATATGAATCAAATGATGACCGACTATAAGCCGCAACAACAATAATAAAAGCGAAAAAGCAACAAAAAGCGTAGAACTTCACACCAGCGACTTGCAGCAGCTGCCGCTTCAGCAGCCAAATATGCGCAAAAACAGGCACACACACAAATAGACATATATAAATTTTCACACATACAAATATACATAACACTGCTCACCGCTTTTGGCTTTTGGCTTTTGGCTATGTGTCGCGCTAGCTTGCCCATCAAGTTAAACGATTTTTCATCAACGCGCATGCGCTTGATCGCTGGAACGCTGCAGCGCGCCATCAGCCGTCAACGCGATTGTCAAACGTCAAAATCATCGCTGCCACAAAGTGAACGCATCAGCGATCAAAGTGGCACGCACACACACACAACAACAACAAATGCATGTGTGATTCGTGCAACAATAGCAACAACAACAAAACGCTGAGTACCGGCGGCGTAACTGAAACATATATTCTCAGCGCAGCTTGAGCGAAAGAATCAAAAAAATATTTATTTATATATATTTATGTCTCGCATAAGTATGAGCGCAGTAAAAACGGCAAGCTGAAGAATTTCTAAGTAAGGTCATTTGCGGCGAAAAAAAACAAAGAATTTTAAATGTGGTGAAAGTAGTTGGTCGGCTACAAGAAATTCTTGACTTAATAAAGACAACTTTAGCACATGCAAACACACACACACACACACACACACACACACACACAAATAAATAAGTATTCTAACTAGAATATGTGACTCTAGCACATTTGCGTTTATTTTGTTGTTTTTCGTTTATCTATGAAAAGTTCATTTGAAAGTATGCGCGTGTGTGTGTGGGGTGTAGTTTTCGCAGGTGTTCTGTTTGTCTGTTTTGACCACAGAAGCGCAAACAAAATGACTTATACTTCATGAATAATATGAAACGTTTTATTTTGCCTAAATTTCTTTCAGATAAATGTCCGTCCGAGCTCGTAGTGATACTCCCTCAAGGCAATGCACAGCGGAAAAATGCCAGTGAGCCATCAAGCTGGTTGATAGCGGGTTGACAGCCGGTCAAGTAAACAGTGTTAATATTTTTATGACTATTTTGAATTGTAGAGTGCTGCTTTTGACAGAGGCAAGATTTTCTGACTTTTTTAGATTTTTCTAAAATTTTATTTTTTTGCTAAAACTACCGCTTGTAGACACAACAATATTACTCCATTGGTAAAATTGCGAAAAAAAATATTTCTCCTTCTGAATCGCTGCAATATCAAAGCGTTCAGACCAGTCAACTTCATTCCTAATTACTTTAAACACGTTTTCTCAAAACAGAGTTTTTGAAATCAAGCGAAGATGGTGCTTAAAGATTATCGCTTTTTTCTATCGGAAATGTTTACTAAAATTAAATTTTTAGCAAGTATATTTAACAAACTTTACAATTTTTTGTTAATAAAGTCCTTATATTCATATAAGTTACGAATTTACTGTTTCTCTTGTTGATAAAATTGCATGCTTTTTTCTCAGAAACCGACAATTTGTGAAATAGTAATGTCAGTTTGCATAGTAATGTGTTGTATTAAGATTAAGATCCCATTTCTTACTTTGCTACAAAAATCAAGAGTTTCTATAAACACAACGGGCGGTGATTCTCTTGAAAGAGCTGATTCCGAATAGTGATCCATTTTCTATCAGAATGTCAATATGAATATTAGTGGATACACTCTAAAAACGTATCTTGAAATGCTTGAATGATACGAATTCGTTTCCTTATAAGCACAGAATAAATTTTATAAATCAGCCTTTGGATTGTTCTAAGCTACTTCATCACTCTCTCTATAGGCTTTAGTTGAATTACAGTTTTGAGATTGAATCTAGAGTTCTTAAAAAATTTATGTAAATCTCAAATACTCAAATTGCTGACCAAATAATTAAAAGATTAAAGAATAGCTGATTTATCATCAGCTGATCTTTTCCTGACCTTCAAAAACTATGACTGTATGTTGGCCTTGGAAATTCTACAAAAAGCATTCAAAAAATTTTCTAAGCTCGGAATGAGCGTTTAAGATGAAGTCAGTGAACTCTTTGAAAGAAGGTTGAACGGTTGAGGGAAAACTTTCCAGGCGCTGTCCAAACCTTTTTTAACCGCTCTTGTAATATGAGACCAATGGAAAATAAATGGCTCGTTTATAGTTGCAAACTACACATATTTTTCAGTAATCATCGTTTTAATTTGATGAGTTGTTGTCAACAGCGTTCCCCAATAATGATTTTGGAAGACTCACATATTAGCACCAAATTACCAGGGCATTACTTTGGCGTTATGGAGTTCTACTTTGGTGTCGATTTGGCTTGGCCAGGGTTCACGATTTTTTTTGTATTTACAGCAGTCGTAATAAATTCAGTTTTCAAATCGAAATCCATGACAAGAAGTACTTTTAGTCTTTGCAGTGTTCAAATATGATTACTGACCTGCAAAATCGTTTCCCAAAGTCTCTTGACTACAATTCACCGAATTTCCATGCTTTTGAGAGAATTTGGCCTCTTTCAAACATTTTTAAATTGATGATTGAGTAACTCTTATTTTTTATTGAGTAATGTTTTATTGAGTAACGTTTATAATTGCTCATGTACAAACTTTTTTGGTCACCCAGGACGTTCTTTGTCTTCCAAATCAAAATCACCACTAAAATCAGCTCTTCAAGCCCAAGCAAAATGTTTGTTGTTTGGTCGAAAATTCTGAAGCACGGCACCGTTTTAAACTTTAGGCTTTCTAGTATAAGCGATGCTTGGTAGTATTTAAGTGCGGTAAAGAGAGCTGCTGAAATTGGTTTAAAATATGGAAATATTAGAAAAGGTTCTCATATGGAAAAATAATAAAGAGGCTTCTTCCAAATTTCCAAGTTTTTATCATTGGCATTTTTTTTTTTTTTTTTTTTTTTTTTTTTTTTTTTTGCGGGTGAGGGGGTGGAAAATGCCTTCCGCATCATCGGTGCTATCGTCACAGCAGCGGTATGTGCCACTTGCAGGTCACTAAAAACCCCCCCTCTAAGGAACCGTCGCTCACCCTGGGACCGCAATGGCATTACTTCAGGGTGGCGTTCCATTTTTCTCATTGAGAGATTTACATCTGCGCACCTGCGTCCAGGTCCCGCTTTTTGCTGCGAAGCAAGATTGCCGCGAAATTCTTTATAGTTTCCCAGTTCGCTTGACTCTCCAACATTACGCTGACTAAATTGTCCGCGTTTATTGGGCCAACCAGGTTTTCTACGGCGGTGCGTTCTTGTCGCCAGCGCACACATTCGAAGAAGGTGTGTTCAGCGTCGTCTTCCGTCGCGTCGTTATATAGGCATGACGGCTCTTCGACTTTTCCCATTCTGTGGAGGTACTTTTTGAAGTATCCGTGACCGGATAAAAGCTGGGTTGTGTAAAAATCGACTTCTCCGAATTTGCGACTTGTCCATAAGTCTAGATTTTTTATTAGCCTGGCCGTCCATCTGCCGCGACGTTCATTCTCCCATCTTTGTTGCCATGCTGTTATTGTATCTTTCCTTATTTGTTGTATTGCGCTCTTGTTATGATCGGATGATTTCCTTAGCTCCCACAGCTTTTTCCTTTCGTCTGCTAGTAGGTCGATTGGGGCATTGCCGCTTATAACTAATATTGCATCGCCGGATACTGTCCGGTAGGCTGATGCAACTCTGAGGGCTGCGGTGCGGTGCACTCTGGCCATTACCTTACGCCGGTGTTCCTTTTTAAGCGCGTCTGCCCAGATCTCGGCTCCGTATAGTAAGACGCTCACTGTCGTCGACATTAGGAGCTTTCTCTTTTCTTGGCTGGGGCCTCCTATGTTGGCCATTAATCGGCTCAGTTGGGAGGTGATCTTCGCTGCCTTTCCTGCGGCGTGCTGGATTTGTACCCAGAAAGTTAGTCTGGGGTCCAGTCTTACGCCTAGATAGTTTACTGCTCTTTGTGTCCTGAGAGTGTCCGTAGTTGTGTGCATGCTAATCTCAAGAGGTATGTGCTTCCTTGTTAGCAGTAGCAGCTCTGTTTTTTCCGTAGCTAGCTGGAGGTTGTGGGTGTCAAGCCATGTTTGCGTCCGTATCATGACCTGATTCAGCTTTCTTCGCGCTTCTTCTGTGTCCCTTGCTGTAATTACTGCCGCGATGTCGTCCGCGTAGCCAATTAAATATGATTCGTCTGGCATTTCTAAATTTAATATAGCGTCGTAGCTAATGTTCCATAAATCTGGGCCTAGAATAGATCCTTGTGCTGCTCCTGACGTAACCGCTATCTGTCGTGACCCTTCTTTGGTTTCGTACAGCAGTTTTCTGTTGCTAAGATAGCTCCGCACCACAGCCCTGAGGTAGTCAGGTATCTTGAAACTTTTTTCGAGAGCGTCGATCATGTCCACCCATCTAGCGCTGTTGAAGGCGTTTCGGACATCTAGAGTCGCCAGCAACACTATTCTTTTATATTTATGCCACCTACGTTGTGCTGCTTCTACGCTTTCAATGATGCATTTTATGGCTCCTATAGTTGATCTGCCGGGTCTAAAGCCATGTTGTCTAGGGGACAGTCCTCCAGCTTCGTTAATAGCCGCTTCGAGTCTGGGTTTTATTAGGCTTTCATATAGCTTTCCCGCTGTATCAAGCATGCATAGTGGACGGTATGCTGATGGCGAGTTGAGGTCTCCTTTTCCCTTACTGATTAGCACCAGCCGTTGCTTTTTCCATGGTTCAGGGAATATTCCGGTTTCAAGGCAAGCGTTATACATGTTTAGTAGTACTGCCGGGCGCTCTGCTGCGATTATTTTGAGAATTTCTGCTGGTATCCCGTCCGGGCCAGGTGATTTGTTGGCCTTGAGCTTGCCAGTGGCTAGCTGCAGCTCTTCAAGGGTGAAGTGGGGGATTTGCGCAGATCTTAATGTTTGTTCCGGATCACTAGCCCTGCTTTCGTGTGTGGGGAATAGAGCGTTCACGATGTGATCCATTTTGACAGCGGTTAAGTCAGGTGGTTTTGCTCGAGCGCCGAGTTTCCTCATAACTACTTTGTATCCGAGTCCCCAGGGATTCCTGTTTATATCCTCGCGTAGTTCCTCCCATTTTTTCTTTTTGCTATCGTCGATGGCGTGCTTCAGCTCCTTTTTTGCTGATTTATATTGCTCGGCTTCTTCGGGTGCGGCTCCTCTGCGCCTTGATCTCGTGTAAGATCTGCGAAGGCGGAGGCATGTGCGTCTGAGTTGGGCGATATTTTCAGTCCACCAGTAAACTGCTGCCTTATGCTTGCTGTGGGAAGCCTTGGGCATTGATTTTTTACAGGCTCTTGTTATGTTAAGCATTGTGTGCTCGACAATTTTTCTTGCATTTTTTGGGGAGCTGCTAGATGGATTTTGGTCGTCTATTGCGGAGATCAATTTCGAAGTATTTAGCTTCGAGATGTTCCACTTCCGTGTTGCAGTCTTTTTCCTGTGCTGGTTAGCGTTTGTTCCTGTGTCGATAGTGAAGGAAATGTACTGGTGATCGCTGCCAGTGTAGTCCTCCAGGACTTTCCATTTCTTTATTGAGCCGGCCAAGCGTTCTGATGATAGAGTGATGTCTGGTGTAGTTTCCTCGCATCCCGGTCTTCTAAACGTGGTTGCGTTTCCCGTGTTGAGGACTATTAGGCTTAGACGCGCAGCCATTTCTAGAATGCGCTTTCCTCTCGAGTCCGTGTTTGGCATACCCCACTCTACTGCTTTGGAATTTAGGTCTCCGGCGATGATTAGTTGGCCTTCTATTGACCTGGCTGTGTCCTCAATGTTGTCGAGCTTTTCTTGGAATTCCTGTATGCTATCGCTTGGCGTCAAGTAGCAGCTGATTACTGTAAAAAGGTCGCATTTGGCCCAGACGAAACCATTGCCGTTCCCTTTGTCTACAGTGATGGCGTTACTCCCTGGTGGTAGCCATATAGCGGCGGTCGAGCTGCTATCTTCCAGCCAGGTGCCTCTCTCTTTCTTTTTATATTGCTCGCTTATGATGATTAACTCGTATGCATTCTCCATCACCATTTGCGAGAGTAGTGCGTCAGCAGCCTTGCATCTATGCATATTGGCTTGTAAGATATTCATTTGTTTTGGTATTTCCTATATACCATACATTTTGCGGAACCCGGGATATGGTCAACTTTTCCGTGTTTAGCCTCCACGCAGAGGCAGCATGAGGGAGGCTTTGTGCACTCTTTCATTTTGTGACCTGGTTGGCCGCATTTTATGCAAGCACCTTGTCCTCTTCTATCCGGCCCTTTGCAGTCCCAGGTTAGGTGCCCTGGTCCAAAGCAGCGAAAGCATCTTTTTGGGGTTTCTTTCAGTCGCAGCCTGCAGTTTACCCAGCCGATTTTTATGCGTGCCTGTCGCATCAGTGTGTCAGCTTTATCCTCATCGAGCGTTATATGTGCCCTGACCTGCTCTCTTGTGTTAGGTGCTGTTATGCTTATCGTCAAGTCTTCGATGGAGTCCTGTAGCACTTTTTTTACGGCCTCTGCTACTTCCTCTTTTGTTGAAAGGGAGTCGAGGTCTCTAATCTCTATTGTGGCTTTCGATTTGACGTCGGCCACGGTTGCGGATTCTCGGAGGGTCGTCTTGAGTGCCTCGCAAAAACTGGCTTTTGTGGATTGTCCCTTCTCCAGCTCCAGTAGTAAAGCCCCGGCTCTTGTTTTGCGAATCCCTTTGATTTTCACCTCTGCTTCTCTTAGGTTAACCTTGCTACGGATATTCTTCAGGACCTCGGCGTAGCTATTTCCTTCTGCCGGCTTAATGATTACGGCCTCCGATTGTCGTTTGGGCCTGCTTTTTGCTCTCTGGTTTGAGGCGATATTCCTCCCTTGTTGTCCTCCCTCTTTTGGGTTTTTGTTTTCCGTTCCTTCTAGTGCGTGTATCTTCCTTGCTTTTTTGGGCAAGACTTTCTGCCACTGGCCGTCCTTTTCACTTCTTGGTCGTACTGTTTCTCGAGGCTCCACTGGACTTGTCGCCCGCCGCTTCGAGGTTGTTGGCTCTGTGGTCGTGATCCGTCTGCTTAGAAGTCCGCGCCTTTTCTCGTTTTCTGCGATGAGCCAGTTTCTGCGGTAACTCTTCATTACGTCGAAGAGTTCATCCAGCTGTGCCGCTCCGTTCTTGACATCCAAGCTGACATTCTTTTGCTTTGCCATCGCCGTCTTCATGATTTGCACGATACTCTTGCATTTTTCCAAAGATTCCTCTTCTGCTCGTCGCATTTGAGTGATGTACTCCTGTTTCGGCGAGTTTTGAGGTCCTTCTATGGTGGCCACTGGGGTGCTCTTCTCTTCTGTTTGTTTTTCTGGTGGTACTTGTGTGACAGGAGTTTCCTTTGAGGCTATCTTTTCTCCAGTTTTTTCGACTTGTTTGGGAGTGATGGTCAGGGTAGGGGATCTGAGTATCCTGCTGCTTCTGCGGAACACGGTCCCGTATTCCTCGTCTTGAGCCTCTTTGTTTTGTTGTTCTGTATGTTGTTCCTTCTGTTGGGGTTTTTGTTGTTGTTGTGGTGTGTTCATTTTAGTTCTGATGGGTCTCCGCTTCAAGCCGCTATCTCCGCACGTTGTAACAGTTGCCCTTTTTGAACCCCGTGGTTATCTATGCAAGCAGGGAGGCCACGCAAGGGTTGACTCAAGTCCTTATGGGAGCTTGTGTTCAGAGCCAGGTTCAGGCACGAATCAGGAGCTCGTCTCAACTGAACCTGTACGGCCAAAAAATAATTTTTGGCGACGTGCATTGAACGTACTTGAAGACCTGCCAGGGTTTTAACGAGACGGAGGTGAGAGCAGTATTAGCCTGCCAGCCATTTCGGTAAGATGTCACTCTTGCCTACTGAGGTGATAGAATACTGCCCTCCCCAGCCCTTTGTCAGACTAGTCCATTATTGGTTTCCAGTATTCCATAATCAGAACCTTACTGGCCTCGATTCTGATGGGCGCTTGCCCTGGGTTTTCGCCGGCGTCTGAGCACTGTTGGTGCTGCTCACTGCATGGTTCCCTCGTCGCTTTGTTGCCTCCCTCTCTTGGGTAGGTTCTCCCTCGGTGCAACCCCGGTGGGGGTTGTGGACGCTTATTTGAAGGCGGCATCTTCTCGCCTCTTCGCCGGAGGTTCATTGGGCGTATTAGGCGTTTTGAGCCAAGCCCTCCTCTCCTGCAGCTCTTGGTCGGGAGCTGCGTATTACTATTCGCAGCTAACCTACTTAACGTAGGCCGTCCACTATCCGCCAGCTGTGACCCCGGTAGTAGCCTGAGCTCAGCCCTACCTATCATTGGCATTGGCAAATGGCATTATATATGTATTAGAGTATTCTACGAATGGATGCCAAAGAAAACCAAATCCATCAGTTTTTCTTATGTAAAAGCTGACGCTATAACGATCTATAGCAGCTAGAGTTGCTCCTTCGTCAATGTTTGCTCAATCTGCAAAGAGTCCATCAGAACCAAAAACTTTGCGACACACCACCAAAGAGTAAGCAATCACCAAAAATATAAGTACCTGAAAAGGATTTCGAAAAAATTGGACAGGAAAGAGTTATTCGTATGATTTACTAAGTTTACTTTATGTTCGCCTGCGGACTATAGATAAATCGTGTATTGATAAAATATAATATAACAAAAATTTAAATCTATAACAAAATTAAGCAGTTTTAAATAATTTTTAATTTAATGTTATTTTATTTTACTTAACTTGGCTTAATTAAATTTTATTTTATTAAATTATTTAATTAGATTTAATTTAATTTATTTGATGTATTTTGATTTAAATTAATTTAATAAATTTTATTTAATTTATTTAAATTAATATTAACTAATTTTAATTTAATTTTATTTTTCTTCACTTAATTTTATATTAATTCTATTTTGTTCATTTTTAATTTATTAATTTCTATTATTTGTTTTTGTGTTGAGCACATTTTGACCATATGTGGCAACTTTCCTTTCACTTGTAGCTGCCGAAAAAGCAATAATAATTCATATGTGCGGACACATTTATGTTCGTGCGCATGCGCATGCGCACTGCGGCGAATGCCAGTTTTCACATAATTTTGAAGATGTGCAAATATGTGCGTGTGTGTGCGTTGCAAGCAGTTTGTGTGCGCAGATTAACGTTTTTTCGCTGCAACTTGTCCATATTATCCACTTGGTTTGGCCTTAGAGTTTTATTTGACATTATTAATGCCACCTGATGTTGACCGCGATCAAACGCAGGCTGCGAAAGCAAAGAAAAATAAAAACAAGTTTAGAAAAAAAACAACAAAAATAAATAAATGTGTGGAGGTGAGTTATGCTACGAGCTATCTACTTATCGGTATGTTGCAGCGTGCGGCTGATGATCACTCCGTGGCAAGTGCAGAGCCTACTAAGCGAGTGAGGGGGAACGAAAGCAGCATAACGGCAGCAGCATCAACAACAACAACGTGAATACTAGCTGTATATGAGTGGTTCATCAACTGCGCTGCTTGCGGCAACAACTCAAATTGCGCGGCAACGAGTTTATAAATTTGGCAGTTAGAAATGCACACACACACTCATACATATACACATTCATACACACATAAAAAGTTTGATATGTAATGTCGGCGAATATTCGCTTCTTTACGTCCCACCGGCTGACTGTCTCACTGACAGCTTGATTGGACAGCGGTGCAGAGTTGAGCAACCATTGCAACCGCAAAGAGCAACAATGTTGCTGCCAATTTGACAGACAATGCATACCTCTGTGCATGTAAATCAGTAACAATTGGTGACCTGGTAGCATTCCACCAATCACCGCAATTACAGTTGAGTGTGGAAATATGACTGCGAAGACTCCCTTTAATCCGTCTGGCAGCATACAGGAGCACGTCCGACTAATCGGTGATTAGCAAACGATTTTGTTTTGATCGATAAAACACATTTTCGGAACTTGCATATGAGCAGTGACTAGGCTAATAATGAATACATTTCTTTTGGTTATGGGAATGCGTCAGTCGATGTATGAAAAGATTAATTTGATTGAAAACATTTATATTACTCAGACTGCTGCTAAGGTCAAATTCAAATATATTCAAAATAAAGCCTTACTTAATTTAATCCATCCGAACATGGCAATTTTTCAGCTTCTCAAAAAATAGTTTCGTTCCGGCGTTGTGCTGTTTTGTGATTCAAATATTGGCGACTGGAACCAAATCACATCTTAATTTGAAAAGAGTTATAGGAGAAAATATTTCTCTGAGTTCCTTGTGTTTATTTTTTTTTTCAATGCAAAACAAAGTTGGACTACCAATAAGCCATCAGATAAAACAATTAAACAAAAATTAAATAAATTGAAATAAAATTAAATTAAATTAAAATTAATTAAGTTAAAATTAAAAATATTATTAATAAATAATAATTAATTTTAATAAAATTAAACTAAATTAAATTAAATTAAATCACAAAAATTAATTTAATTATTTTAAATTAAAACCAAAATTAAATTAAATTAAAATTAAAAACAAAATTAATTAAAATTGATAATGAAAATAATTAAACTAAACGAAATTAAATTATTTCAATTAACATGAAAACAAAATTATTTAAAATTAATTAAATGAAATAAAATGAAACAAAATTAAATTAAATTAAATCAAATAACATAAACTCAAAATTATTTAAAATAAACTAAATCAAATAAAAAAACTAAATTAAATTAAATCAAAAATTAAATTAATTATATTAAATTAAAATCAAAATTAATAAAACTGAAAATTAAAATAATTAAATTAAACTAAATTAAATTACTTCAAATATTTAACATAAAAGCAAAATTATTTAAAATTAACTAAATCAAATAAAACTAAACAAAATTAAATTAAATTAAATAAAAAAAATAATTTAATTATATTAAATTTAATTAAAAAAAGTTAAGCTAAATTCAATGAAATAAAACTAAAACTAAAATTAGTTAAATTAAGTCAATTGAAATTAAAATCATAATTAATTAAGTTAAGTTAGAGTAAATAAATGAAGTTAAATTAGACCAAATAAAATAACACAAACTTAATTTATTTGAAATAAAAAAATAAAATAAATTAAATAACATTTAATTAAAATTAACTAAATTAAAATTAAAATAATTAAATTTAAAAAAACTGAACAAAATTAAAAAAAATCGAAATTAATAAAATTAAGTTAAATTAAATTAAAATAAAATTAATCATACTAAACTAAATTAAAACAAAGAAAACTAAAATTTAATTTAATTAAATTAAACCAAATGAAGTAAAATGAAATTAAATTAAAATTAATTAAATTAAATTAGTTTGAATTAAATTAAGTTAAATTAAACCAAATAAAACAAAATAATCTAAATTTAATTAAAATATGTAAGTAAAATCAATTAAATTAAACAAAATTAAACGAAACTAAATCCCAAAAATTAATTAATTTATATTAAATTTAATGAAATTAAACTAAATTTAATTTAATTAAAATCAAAATTATTTTAATTTAATTAAAATAAATAAAATTAAAAATTAAATTAATTAAGTTAAAATTAATAAAATTAAATCAATTAAATTAAAAATAAAAATTTAATTAAATATAATGACATATAATTGAATTAATAGGAAAAGAAATGAAATAACATAATTTAAATTAAGACTTAAAAAAAATATAAAAAAAATATAAAAAATAATGAAATATAAAAAAAAGTTTTTTCTGACCTAAAATACTTAGTATCATATTACTAACTACAAGTTGTTTAATTCTAGAATACGAAATTATTTTAGAAATTTCTTTTCGTTTAATATTTCCACTTAAACAAACAAAAAAGAAGAGAAAGAATAACAGGCACCCTTAACTTTATTATCCTTTCACTTAACATTTCACCGGCAAAGATAGCCAATTCATAAGCATTTGTTTTATGACTGCAAAACTTTAATGCAAGTGAAAATTAAATTGCGAAAATTAAAAATTTAAAGCGCTCATTAGGGAAACATTTGCAAATCGCTTTTGGGATCGAGCACTTAAACTAAAATTGTTTTCCCAAAGCTTTAAGCGAATGTACACATTTCAAGCTAAAGACTTAAACGACGAACTTTTTCACGAATTTTTACTCTTCAAAAAATATATGCTTTCATTCCGCACCGCTTTTATGTCACATTTCATTACCTACACAGTAATTATCTTGGTATGCCACAAAATATATATGCGAATATTCATATATATGAACGAATATTATGTTGCGCAATATGTGCAGCCGCAGCTTAGGCGTTGATTACTTTGAACAACAAACATGAAAAAGAGACTTGAAACAAATTGAATGTCATAATAGCGTCTAACTAAACGCTAGCGTTAACTAAAACTCAGCTTGTCGCACGGTAAATGAACGAAAGCATAAAGCTACGCTTACAAATACATACATAAGGGTATATATATATATTTTTATAAACGCTTGAAAATAATATCATCGTAATCAACAGCAGCAGTTATTATTTTTATGCGCTGCTTAAAGCTTGAGTATCGTAAAAGCAACCGAAAGTGAAGTGACATACATATATACACATACAAATGTATATATATATATATATATATATATATATAAATGCAATTAAATATATTAAGGCATATATGCATGTAATTGTGTGTCTTCGCATAATTTTTCAAGTTTTTATAAAAACTTTATTGCCGCCGTGGCGTTTGGACGAGACACTCAGCACTTAGGTAGCCGTCAATTAATACCGTCAGCTACTTATCGACACATATGTGCTCACATGCTTTTGAATCTTTCAAAAAGTAAATAAGCGCACAAAAAATTAATTTATAATATATATATTACAAATTAGTAAGCGTCAACTGAGTGTCATATGGTCGCGTACAGAGTTCACTGCCCAGTGACTGCAAAACACTTTCAATTTTTGAATTTTTTTACTGCAATCGCTTTGCAGTCACTGAGGATGTGATCACAAATTGGATGAGAAAAGTTAAAACTCTTCAACTGCTGAAAATATTAAAAAAAATTAAGGATGTGGTGCTTGAAATCACCAGTTAAGGGTTAGAGAGATGGTAAGAGAACTCGACATCTCTCGCGAGGCCATTCAATTAATTTTGGAGGATATTTTGGGTATCAATCACGTTCTGCCTCGATTCACCCTGATAAAGGAGAAGTTTTTTCAAAAAGAGTACCGTAAATGGTCTCTTTGGTCATGTTTGATCGTGTGAATTCTGATCCCACAATCACGGAGAGCATTATAACTGCCGACGAAACAAGGATTTATGAGTTTGGCATGCAAACAAGTCGACAATCATTGGAATGGAGCGAAAACAACGAGCCGAAACCAAAAAAAAAAAAAAAACAAAACACACCAAAGCCGCTCAAAAATCAAGTGGATGCTCGTTGTTTCTTTCGATATTCGTGGTTTGGTGCTGCATTAGTTTGTTCTGGAGGGACAGACGGTCAATGCGAAGATCTGTTTGGCCGCATTGGGGCATTTGCGTGAGAACTTTCGTCGAACACTGTGGAAATTGTGGCAGAACAATTCAAGGATTTTGAAAGAGCTGAGCGCCATCCCAAAAAGTACTTATGAAAAGTGTTACGACGACTGGAAAAATCGTTGGCAAGAGCGTGTTACAGCTGGTGGGTATTATTTTGAAGGCGACAAAATAAATATTGATGAATAATTAAATATTTAACATTTAATTGCCAGTTTTTGTTTTGTCACAATGTAGATATAAATCATTATAAAATGGCAAACGAAATTGAGTACAAAACAAAAACAGCTGCCGAAAAGATCTGCTCTGATAAAAGCATTGTCACATTGAGTGCCAGACTCCTAAAAAAAATACTCGTTATATATATCAATATATTCAACAGTTTACATAATTCAAGTGAAAACAAAGCAAAGTTAAATTTTATAGCGAGCAAATTGGCATTGATTACTTTTACAGCATTCGTAAACATTTACGCATACATTCATAGCAGCGGCAGTGGCAGTAGCATTTAACATGCCAAAATATCGAAGGTGTAACCAATAACCGAAATTTCACTTCACTCTACCGTTATGGATCCACCATTACAAATTTTTTTTCTATGTCTGGGGCTTTACCCGAAATTACTTGTAAATCGTCTCATAATTGACTGGATTGCTTATCGGAAATTAGCAATCGCTGCTATAAAATATAAAGTTAATGAAAAAAATAATAACAACAAAAATTTGTCCGCAAAAATTCGCAAGTGTAATTACGGTATTAATTTCAAGCGAAAATTTTTCAAAAAAAACTAAACAATTTAATTACGAAAAACGCTTTTAACGCGCTAAATTACAGGAGATTGAATTTTTTGATTACAAAGCAGCATTCCATTGCAACGCACGAAAGCCACGCATTAATATGCAAACACACACACATACACACACAAGGTGGCATTAGTGTGAGTGCTGAGTGTTTACACAGCCAAAGCTTTTAATTGCATCGATCAATTTGCGCCGGCTGTTGGTCACCAGACAATGTCGCTTGTAATTTCTGTTTAAGCAGCTTGTAGTTTACCGCTTGCCACGCACGCACACATACACATACATATTTTTATATATACATACATTATTTCATATGCGCTCGCAGTATTTCATCTAAGCACAGCTTACATAAGTGATTTCTAAAATGTGTTTACTTCCATTGTTGTTGTTGTCGTACAAATAAATTGCATAAAAAATTAATTTCGTGCATTTTTAGTTTTATTATGCGGTTGCCTCTTCTGCCACATTGCAGTGACGCGTTGTTTACCGCAAACGTGATATTTATTTTATTATTAAGTAAATTACCTTAAGTAATCTACCCTGTCATAGTATAATTGTTATTGTTGCGTGTGATTGAGTGACTAGCACGCTGCGCAAAAGTAAAAGCGTTTCAAGCTAATACCCTACACGTGTATCAGGTGCCGCGTTGCTCACATTTTGATTTGTTTTAAACACTGCCAGCTGGCTGAGCGTCGCATGTGAGGCACTGCCGCATTATAAGGTCGTGTTTATGTACATGCCAAATACATAAATTGTGTGTTGTCATACATTTTCGGTTGTGATGTAATCAAGCACTTTTTTGTGACTTTTTTTAGTTAAGTTATTCAACATTTGGTTATATTATAATTTAAGCGCTTGGCATTTTTCAATGCAATTTTCTATTGCTTGTTTATTTGGTGGATTTTCCTACCCAATGGTTCTTATATATAATATTTTTAAATTAGAGCAAAAACTAAACTACAGGATCTTCAGATCCGACGAATTTCGTAAGACAACTGCTTCAAAGTGTTTGTGCGTCTTCCACGGAGCATCTGTTCAATATATGCCCACACATTTTCAATCGGGCATCGGGCGACTGCGACGACCAAACCAATGTAACGATGCCAGATTGAGTTTTTCACTGAGTACAGAGCTTGCTGCGGTGTTTAGGATCGTTGTTCTCCTACAGAATCCAATATTAATTTTTTCTGATTAACCATCGTTTGGCAGATGGCAGTAAAGCCTTTTTGTGTATTTTTATCATTTTCTCGGCATTTAGGTTGTGAGTAAAGAAGCTTTGAGAAGCAGCCCCAAAAGTGCACCTTTATTCCATTTTTTACGGTCCGCTGAACAAGCCTATTGGCGGAAGTTGACCAGGCTCGCGGGAGGACAGAAAGTGCCCATATAGAAAATTCATCAGTAAAAATGACATTTTCAAAACCTCTATCAATATTCTCATGCGCCCACGCGAGTCGCTTTGTCACAAGTTTTTCAATCAACAGAGACTTCTTCATTGTGTTGCGCCATTTCAGATCGTGAGTATGAAGAAGGGTTCGGATAGTTTCGTAGGATATATCTAAATCTTTTGCTATCAGTTTTGTCCTTGCCTCAGTGTTAAAGCAGGATTCCGCGAAAACGGATTCATTATTCTTTTTTCTACTTTTTTGTTCACTTTTCCTATCGAACCACGTTCTGGTAAATCATCGACATTTTTAGCCACTATATCACTGTACACTGTATCCACTTCTGAACAAATGTTTTCGACTTTCTCATATATTTACCAGCCGCCGATTGCGACATTTTGGACCTATCGGTTGGATGCAAAGGAACACAGTCTCGTAGCGCGACGCGTACTTTGCACTCATGGCGTTTAACGTGATTCTCTTTCAAAAGATCAACTGAACCTTTGTTGACAGTGCATCAAGGACAAAGCTTTTCTCTATCGGCCCGCGAAGGAATTAGAGCAAAATCTTTCATTAAGGGGGTGTTCTACTCTAGAAATCAAATTTTGGGCAGTTTTTTGAATTTTATTTAAAAAAAAAAAAAAAAAAAATATATTTACCATCCATTTTTTTATGGTTTTTTTTAATGATGTCTTAAGAATACAGAAAACAAAATTTTGCAAAAAAATATTAAATATTAAAATAATTGGAGGAGAGACAGGTGTAAAAAAAATGGCGCATCCTGGTGACATTGATCCTGACTCTCCTGGTGGTCTGAAAAAAATCAAAAGAAATTAATAATCAGTAAGGATGCTGTTATAGTCCGGGAACACGAATTTTTATTTTTTTTTGAAAAATGGCGACTGCCTGAAAATAAAAATCATTTTTTACGTTTTTTTTGAAATTCGTGAATTTTTTTTAAATATTAAAAACAAAAATTTTTACACGGTGATGGTAGGAAGGATAAAGGATTATATAAAAAAGTTCACACAAAATTTCAAGTAAAGCGGTTACATAGAACTTGAGATAATGCCGGTAGCGTGTGGAAAAAAGTAGTTTCGAGAAAAACGCGTTTAAAAAAGTGAGTCATAGTCGATACGGCCGAACCGGGCTAGGTACTGCGTCCCTAAAGTAACTGTAGTTCTTAAAATAATTTTAGTTTTTAAAAATCTTTTGGAGCATATGTTCTTAAGGGTCTAAACTTTAAATATATGAAAAACAAAAATCGATTTTTTCAAAATTCTAGAGTAGAATACCCCCTTAACTCTCGGTAAAGTCGACCACACTCTTACTTGACAGACTGTATATAACTCATACACTAACCGACCTATTTATCATAAGGTTCGTTAGGAAAACATTATTATTTTTATTATTTATTTATTTTTTATTTTTACACGTAGTATATGGGAGTTAGGATAGTATGAAACCGATTTCATCTATGAACTATTACATACCTTCACCAATCATATGAAGGAAAGTTAGCCGTATGTTCGATAATCATGGTAATAGTTATATGGGGGATTAGTCAAGTTTTTTTCCAATTTCATTTATTTCAAGCAGAAAGGTAAGGTAATTTTCATTGAGATAACTTAAATATTGGCCGATATATCCGGGATAAAGTCATCTTGAAGTTCGAAAATCTTTACATAGTATAATGATTAAGGATTTTTGTGTGCCTAAATTGCTGATGTAAACGACATTTCTAAGAAGACGGCGCTTCAAGAAAATAATCAATTTATTGAAGAAAACTTTTGGTGAGCATATTACCTCCCGTCAGTGGCCTGTAGCATGGCATACAATGTTGCGAGATTTAACCCGCTGGACTACTTAAATGGGGTTAGCAGAAATCGCTTGCCTATGCAGCCAAGCCTGAAACGAATTAAGGAATAAAATAATTGCTGTCATACTCCTCTAATTGTTACCAAAAGTGGTCGAAGAATTGGATCTCTGCGCTGGAATATGTTCGATATGGCTGGCTTTCAGTTTAATAAAGATATTATGAACTCATATTAATTTGCACCCCAACAAAAAGGTGCCATGGCAAGCGACCACTTTTCACGAAATGATCTTCCAACAAGTTGTTTAATGCTTTCAATAAATTGAAGATTCAGAAATGCCAGACAGCACCATTGAGCCATCATAGATTATTTAAATGAATTTAAGTATGCTTTTATTACAAAAGAGACTAAAATATGAATAAAGTACAAATAAACTAAATAATAGTTAAATAAATGACAATTTGATTAGTTATGATCGTTAATCCTCCTAATGAACATAACACGTCAATTGAAAAGCCCTCGACCTACAATAGCAAAACACATTTTGGCAAAATTCGTTTTTCTATTTCACATAGTTTCCTTCAAAGTTAATACATTGACTCTAGCGACCCTAGAGGGTTTACTTTTCGACACAATTTTTGTAGTACGATTTGTGCTTTGCTTCATAAAAGGCCGCAGCTGCAGCGATCACCTCTACATTCGACGAAAATTTCTCGCCTTCGAGCATTCGTTTGAGCACGAAATATTCGCTGGTGATCAGATCTGTAGCATATAGTGTATGCGAAAGCAATTCAAAGACAAATTAATGGATTTTTGACATCGGTTTCACTGACTTTTGACACGGAGCTTGGGGAAACAGCCCTTTATTTTTCTTCAAATACGGTAATTATTCGTCCTACAAATCGTTTGGGTTGCCAAGTAGAAGTCGCTGTCGATGATCAATCCTTTTCATGGCAGTCAATAAAAATTATTCCATGCGCATACACAAAATATAGACGCCATAACCTGGTCTGCCGACTGTTGAGTTTTTCTACGCTTTAGAGTGGGTTTGTCTTGTGGATGGTTGCCGATTGAGCTTCGGAGTAAAATTACGGAGCCATATATCATCTATTATCACACATCGATGCAAAAACTCGGGTTTATTACGCTTGAACATCTCCAAACACGGCTCTGAATCATCGACTCCTCGTTGAAAGGGAGGCCACGCGGCACCCAGAGCAGGCAGAGAGCCTTATCAAACCTTTTTACCTAGCAAATATTTGTGACTGATAGAATGTACACATTCAATTGATATCTTAAGAGTGCTTGCTATCTCAAACCACTTCACTTAATCGTCATCCGAAATTACTTTTTGGACATTTTTGATGGTAACGTTGATAACAACCTCTTTTGGGCGTCCACTACGTTCACTGTCTTCGATGCGCCGTTTAACCACATTTAGACTTAGCATACCAATCCTTGATGGCTGGTTTTCCTGGTGTAGTGTTTGTATAATCGCAATCAAATCAAATTTTTGCTTCAACTGTATTTTTCCCTTTCCAAAAGCAATATTTTGTCAACACGCGAAATTCCTTTTTAAACCATTATTTTCACAATAACAAAAGTTGCTCTACTCAAGATGAAATAACTCACAATTTGATGATCCGAAATCTGCCAAATTTATAAATGCGACTTTTGGAGGTTGTGGCTTACTAAAAATCAGATGGACTTAGTTCAAGTTGCGTCATTTTTATATGTAAAAACTACTTTGAGAGATTTTTCGAAGTAAGAAAGAGAAAAGTTGAAGGAACATTTTTTGTTAAGAGTCTCCTGGCGTCATTTCAGCAAATTGTGTTGCGAAAATTTTGTACTTTTGATTTATAATATCAATATAAACTACCAAATTACATAAAAACCATTCGCAGCAATGAACAGGGGTACTAATGTAGAATTATCACTCACTGCCAACACAACGCTACAATACAAAGAGTGTCTTAAGCCAATTCTTCAGCGCCAAATCGGCGCTATCAATAAAAGGACAGCCACTTTGTAGAACTTCCCGTATAATAAAACGTGCCACTTGTAGGCAACTAAACGAAAGTGCATGCTAACATGTGTGGCAACATGAGTCCGCCAGCGGTTGCCACCGCGCTACACGTTTACCCATGCCTAATCGGCCCTACGTTGCCGAGCACTCATGTGAAAGGTGCTTGCGCACTTGCCACACACACCAAACTTACAGTACACACTCACACATACATACAGCACATGCGCATGCGCACCAGTGGTCGATGAACTTCCGGCAAATGCAGAAAACTCATTTCAATTTTTATGCGCCAATTTAATGTTGCATAGAGTAGCTGTTGCATGTGGCAAGCATTAGTGTTGCCGCCAAAGCGCAGCACACGGCGCTCAGCGATTTTATTGTGTGTTCCTTTGCTTTGGTTCCATGCATTACGATTGCTGCTGTTGTTGTTGTCGTCATAATGTTTTTATTGCTGTCTGTGCGCCAGCTACTGTTAGTTTATGTAATTGATTTCCATCAGCGAAAATTGCCAGCAAAAGAAAAAAGTGTAGAAAATCAATTTCGTTGCATTTGCGTGCGCGTGTGTGCGTATGCGACGCTGTATGTGTGCGTGTGTGTGTGTGTGTTGGTTTGAGCGTTCGCCATAAACCCCTTCAACAAACAGCGCGCCGCTGCATGCCTTGGCGTTAATTTGATTTGTTGCAAGCAAGCGCCTTCAGCGGTCCCAATGTGAATGTGGCAGCCGCGGCGCGTCGGCTGACTTTTGTGGCAGCTGTGTCAGCAGAGTCATTAGCATTTTTATCGTCGCACAACGCATGCCGCTGTGTTCTTGGCGAATCAAACGTTGCATTGATCGCCTTCTCACTTGCTGTGATTTGCATTAGTCGATTGTGTGTGTGAGTGTTGCATGCGTTTGTGTATGCGTGTTGCATGTGCTGCCTCGCGCGTTCGCATCTAATTGATATTGATTCTTCGCAGTTTGCGCCTTGATTGCAATCCAGTTGATTTGATGTGTAAATTAGCAGCTGCTTTCCCAGCTGGCGTTTAAGCGCTTGCTCTATGTAGCTCTAATCTAGCGCTGCATCAACTAACTGTTAGCCGGTCATTGCTCCTGTTGGAGGGCACTGTGACTCTAACGGTTGCACTGATTTCAGATTTATGCGTATTTATTGCGGATTTCATGTGTTGCGAATTATTCTAATCAAAGCAAATTTACTGTACGATTTTTTATTCTTGCTGTGGCAGCAGGAGAATCGTGGATTTAAGTTGATATTCTAGCATGTTTACACGAAAGAGTCCCTATAAAACGATTTGGGTGGCAATCTTGATTAATTCCTATCGAAAAGAACTTAGGGGAATATTAAAGAATAAACTCAACTTTCACTAAAACTTCTTCTAAAGAATAATTCATGTAGCCAAATGAAGCTTTATTTTGATCGCACGTGAGAAATACTGTTCAAAAAGGTGGAAATTTTGAAAAATAACATGTCTTTACTCGAGTGTCTTCATTGAAGTCAGATTGTTATCAATATACATAATTAAAATATGGTGACCGTTATAACATTATGAAGCTCGTGATCTCGGCAAAGATTGTTTACAACAAGTCGGCGCCACTTCTTAGCATCGCATCAATCAATGGATTTATTGAGAGAATACTTCGGTGAGCAGGTAATTTCACATTTTGGGCCAGTCGATTGGCTATCAAGAACGTCTGACATCACAGCCTTCGACTTTTTCCTGTGAGGATATGTAAAGTCTATAGTCTATGCGGACAATCTCGTTTCGATTCAATACTTGAAGCAAAACAGAATGCGTGTCTTTCGTTAGTTACCAGTCGAAATGCTCGAACGAGTCATCGAAAATTGCACACAACGAATGGATCATCAGAAACGTAATCGCGGCCAACATTTGAAAGAAATAATCTTGAAGAAATAAATATCAAAGCATGTTCTTTTAAATGATAATAAATATTCCCCGTTAGATTTGAATTCTTTGAACTTTTTCTTTAAAAAAATGGGAACTGCAAATCACCATTTAAGTTAGGAAAAAAAAAATCGTATCATCGACGGCATGATTTCTAACACTGTGGCTAAATGAAAATTACACAATAATGGTTACTTGATTAGTACAAGTGTTGCTATCTCAAGTAGATACAAGACAGAAAAAAATCATATTCAAAAGAAAGGTTTTGCTATTATTTGTAATAGAGAGATATTTAGAGAATATTCATACAATATTTAAAGTAAATCGGTGCATTAGAACGTGAGATATTGGGGCAACTGCAACGAAAAAAGTTGGTTAGTAGTAGTTAGGTAGGCAGTATATGTTGTAAATGAACTATTCATGCAAGAAGAGGGGAAAATATTGGCAGTCGAAAAAGTTTTTTTTCGTATTTTGTCAATGCCACCAATGAAATTTGTGAAATTTACCGGGAGGAGGTTTTATCAGTTCGTGTTCCACAACAATGGTTCGCTCGCTTTCGGTCTGGAAATTTCGAAATTTCGTTTTACATTGATGAAAGTTTTACACTGACAGAATAATGTCTCTAGCAGAAAAATCGCAAAAAGTGGTCGACCAAATTGGTACATATTTGTTTATTTATTTATTAGTATAAATAAAAAAAAATGATTTGAAATTTGATTAGAAAAACGAAAAGACTTTTTCAACTACCCAATATTTGAAATACTATAGAAAGAGTTAGAGTAAGAAAGTTAGAAGGAGACACAATAATTTTTAGTATATATTACACCGGTCAACAAAAAAAAAATTTTTTTTGGGGTTTCTGTTCTCATGCTTGAATTCTGATTCTAAACACTTAAATATTAATATTTATTTCTTTGCATGCTTGATCTTTGCTTTGGGCTGATCTACATCGATAAGTATATTTTAATTTATTTCATAAATCAAAGATGGCAGAACTTTGATTAACCCGAAAGTAAACAGTATTACTATTTGTAAGAGGGATAGTAGTGAATTTTAACCTGTTTATTATGGTTGTAACAACAATATCAGTGTATTACTCAGTTAAAAAATGGCATCAAGTCAGTGTAAAAATGATGTTGATTCATTCTGTTTTATTTGCGGTGAATTTATTAAAGTTAGGAGTAAACAATTTGCTTTATCAACAAATTTGAAACTTTGCGAAGCCTATGAAGCCTATTTTAACCTAAAAGTCGGTAATCAAAATGAAAATTGGGTACCTCACTTCGCCTGCGTCAATTGTAAATATACTTTAGAAGGTAAGAAATCAAAATTTATGATTTTCAAAGTTGTAGAGCAAATTTTAATTAGACCCTTGTAATTTTGTTATTTCTAGCTTGGTATCGAGGAGAAAATCGACACATGAAGCTTGCGATGTCAGGGATTTGGAGAGAACTTAGTGATCATGTCCATGACTGTTATTTTTGTATGGTTAACCCAAGTAAGCGTCGATCTGGTGAAAATACATTAAAGATTTTTTATCCACATATTCCTAAATCATCATCTCCGATACCTCATGATGGAAATTTGCCTGTGCCGGTACATCCAAGATCAGATAGCTCTGAAATTCAGCCGTCACAAAGTTCAACAGGATCCAGTGCACCACTAAACAACACTGATGGTAGGGATTTCATAACAAAGTCGCAAAGTTTTGGGCCACATTTTATTAGCCCAAGTGAATTTAATGATTTGGTGCAAGACCTGAACTTACCCAAAAGTAAAGCAGAAATGTTAAGTTCACGACTAAAGCAATGGAACTTACTTGAAAATGATGTCAAAATAACTGATCAAAGAGAGCGTCATAAAACTTTCTTATGTTTTCTCACAAAAGAAGCCGGTATCTGTTACTGCAACAACGTAACTGACTTATTTAATGAAATTGGAATACCATTCGTGCAACTGATTGGCGGCTTTTTATCGATAGCTCTTCGAAAAGCTTAAAAGCAGTTCTGCTCCATAACGGAAATGTATTGCCAAGTCTTCCTCTAGCACACTCTGTATTGTTGAAAGAAAGTTATGATAGTGTAAAATCACACTAGAAAAATTAAAATACATAGAATACCAATGGCCAGTAATCGGTGATCTTAAAATGGTTGGTTTTCTTATGGGAATGCAAGGTGGATATACAAAATACCCTTGCCACTTTTGTTTATGGGACAGCAGAGCTGACTTAGTACATTATCAACAGCGTAAATGGCCTGATCTCGTCGAATTTAAGATTGGAAAACATAACGTAAAGTCGGAACCAATCGAAGAGCCCGAAAACATTTTAATGCCACCGTTACATATAAAATTAGGGTTAATGAAGCAATTCGTAAAAGAACTGGATCCAAACTCTGAAGCGTTCGAATATTTAAGGGGCTTTTTCCCGAAATTATCTAAAGCTAAAGTTAAAGGAGGTATTTTCGTAGGACCGCAAATAAAACAAATAATGAAGAATGATGACTTTACGAAGCTTCTCAATGCTCGTGAAAAACGAGCCTGGGAAAGTTTTGAAGCAGTAGTTGGTGGTTTTCTGGGGAATCATCGAGCTAGTAACTATGCATAATTGGTTGAAAAAATGCTTAAAAGCTTCAAAATTATGGGCTGCAGAATGTCTCATAAACTTCATATACTACATTCTCATCTGGAAGAATTTAAAGACAACATGGTGGCCTACTCCGAGGAGCAAGGAGAACGTTTTCACCAAGATGTGATGGACTTTGAACGTCGATATCAAGGGCAGTACAATGAGAATATGATGGGAGATTATATTTGGGGTTTAATACGAGATAGCTCATATGAGCATAACAGAAATACAAAAAATATTCACTTTTAGACAGTAATTTCTTGTTATTTTACATTTATATATTATTGTTTATCACACATCTTGAATGAAAACGACTCTTGTATCTAAAAAAAAGTTTTCTAATTATAATCTACAGTAAAATTGTAGAAAAAATATAAAAATCAGTCATTTCTGCTTAAAAATCGAAAAATTGCTCTAACTTCTACGAAAGCAAACTTTAACCGGAAAAAAATTGTTGACCGGTGTCATTACATGACATATTAGTGTAACCTAACGCCACAGGCCACTGAAGAAATGTTACATTTTACAACTTTTCATTCGGTATAAACCAAAGTCTCTATGCGCCAAGAACAAGAAAAAAAAGAGAGGCCATCTTTGCTTATGAATTTGAGTCAAATTATTTCAAGATATTCAGAAAGATTTCTCATTTGGCATATTACGTTTCACTCTGGTACAGCGCTTGGAAAAAATTAAATACACAAATTCACGTCTCCGACGATTTTCAACAAAAAAACATCTTCTCAAATGAGGCTCTTTTCTGGTTTAATGGCTTCGCCAAAAAACTATTCGCCATTTGAAATGTGTCAAATCCACTTGTCATTCAGGAAACGAAATGCCCAAAAATTCACCGTTTGCTGCGGCTTTGCAGATACGAATTCGATGGACCCCATTTTCGAGTATTTTTTCCACTAAATCAAGTCGTATGTCAAGAACGGCGCGTTCAGTATTGATTTCTAAAACTTGGAGAGAGTCTGGTTTTTTGTGAAGATCAAATAACGCCACAAAGGGTAGTCTAATACTGTTAAATCACAATTTCTTGGAGGCCAAACAATGTCGCAATTGCTTGAAATAATCGAACCCCCAAACTATTCTCGCAGTAATTCGGTAGTTGCACGTGCTGTGAGGCACGCAGCTCCGTCTTGTTGGAACCAGTTGCTGTCAAGATCAACTTCTGCCAATTGCGGCCATAAAAGGTTGGTTATCATCGATCTAACCCGCACTCCATTGACAGTAACTGTGTCATCAGCCTCACTTTGAAAAAAAGGTACGAACCAATCAGTCCACCGGCCAAAAAACCACACCAAATTGTCAATTTAGGCGAATGTCATGGTTGTTCATGAATAGTTTGTGGATTTTCTTCGCACCAGCATTGAAAGTTTTGTTTGTTTAGCGCAGCTGAAAGTGAGCCTCATCGGGGAAGATGATTTAAAAAAAAAAATCGTTATCATTTTCAAGTTGTTGCAAGGCAAAATCGACAAACTCATGACGTTTAAGGTGGTTCAACGGCGTCAACTGTTGAGGAAGAGCAGTTTTATACAAATACCCAAATGCTTTCTCAAAATCCGCCTGATTATGGTTTGGGATAGCCCCATTTCTTGACAACGGCTTGGAATCGACAAATTGCGGTCTTCAGCAACACTTGCCTGATCAGCAGCAATATATTATATAAAAGTTCTCAAAGTGAAATTACTATCAATCTTCGGGAAGGAAAACTGGTACCTTGACTTTGAGTTCATATCATGAAAATTATATAATAACAAATCATATTAAAAGGAGAAGGCATGAGGACGAGTATGCGATTAGTTATTAAGGAGTCTCCGCAACAAAATCACTTAACTAGTTTATTTCAATTTTCCACAATTTCTGTAGTTTGCTTAGATGAAATAGGAGTCATAAAACAATAAAAATAATAAAACTTGAAATTGCCAATTAGACAATTAAGTACTCGAGTGGCCAACATCGCTTGCAACTGCAATTTACACCTCAAAACCTGTCAACAACACGTCCGAACTGCAATCGCGCGTCGAATATAAATATGCCAAGGTGGCAAGGTACCAATACAACAACACTGTGGGCTATCTTGCAACCGGAGTATTATAATTACACTAAATTTAAGCCGAAAGGCAGAACACACTTGCAACAGACTGAAATAGACGCACAACATGAAGACGAGCAAGCAATAACAACAAAGCCAACAATACAATAACAACAAAACCGACAACGTAACTATCATTGTAATTTACACAACCACCGCAAGCCCCATGCCGCTGCCACTTCCTTATTATGCCTTTAATTATCGGCTCAAGGTCGTTCGTTATTTTTTACATATTGTTGTTATTGTTGTTGTTGCGCATATTTTATTGCATGTGGCAGTTAAGCACACCTGTGGAGGCTCTCTCTCAATCGATTTTGATTTACATGCCGTTCGGCGCTGACGTTGCACGTGCAGATAAGTAAATGTTGCAAGTTATCTAACGCGGGCACATTGCTCTTGGCGCACTGATGATACCCACCGCCGGATCTTGATAAGCTATCATAGCTGTTATTTATGTTGCAAGATAACATTGCCACACTTTTGCTTTGCCAGTTGCCGTTTGGTGTATTGTTTTCAATCTGCAACAGACAGTCTTCTGTGTTTATTAAATATTTATAGGAGGTGATTAAGCAATTGGCTTTTTAGCTTTAGCTCAGTAGAATTGTAGAATTTGGTCTTAGTTCGTCGGAAGAGGACTTTATTTTTCAATTGCCTTCTCAGTCCAAAGCAGCACCTGTTGGCAAAAGCGAGTCTGTGTTGGATTTCAGAGCTGACGTTGTTAGCGTTAATCCTGGTTCCAAGATATACGAATGCGTAGCATGTTTAATGGCAGGAGATACGCTTCGCTTCGTTATCCAGTCCGGAGAAAGCAGAACTAACGGCGCGGATGTTGAGGCCAGTGATGTCAATATCATCGGCGACCACCAATAGCTGTACACTCTTGTAGAAGATGGTACCTTCTCTTTTAAGCTCTACAACTCGAATTATTTTCTCCAGCAATAGATTGAAGAAGTCACACGATGGGGAGTCCGCTTGTCTGAAACCTCGCTTGGTATTGAATGGTTCGGAGAACTTTCCATGGGTCATTTCCAAGATTTGACGCATGGAGAAAATCTGGCCGATAGTAGATTTTCCAGGGCTAAAGCCACACTGAGAAAGCATGTTGTCAGCTCTCCGCCACCGTATTTGTTTAGCTCCGCCGGTAGTCCATCGACCCCTGTCGCTTTGAGATACTTTAGTCTGACTTCATCATTGGCAGGCAATGGAACGTCTGATACTTTATCACCGATTGGGATATCACATTTGCCATTTCCAAATACGACATTTTCAATGCCGTTCAGCAGTCTGCAGAAGTGTTCTATCCATAACCATGCTCAGTGTATCAACCACTAGATCACCACGTTGTGTCCTACAAGAGTATACTCTGGTCTTGAAACCACTGACGCCATTTAAAGTTATTCAGTAAAGCCACTGACGCCAAGCCGAGGCTAATGGCAAGCATATGGAAATTAGGATAAATTGTTGGCCTCTTTCACAGCAGATTATTTTGCAAGCGATCTTCGAGTCTCACATTGTAATTCCTGGCCAAAATAATAGAGATTTAAATTCAATGCACTCTCAACATTTAAGTACATAAAAAATTACACCTTAGCAAGGCATGCAGAATTTAAAAATTCCTTGCCTACGAATACTTACAAGCAACTTGTTGCAAGAACAAAGCAGACACCTGCTGTTGGGTGGCCTTTAGGAATGACGATCACGCTCTTGCGCCCGCTATGTGACAGACCTGCCAACCCAGTGGCGGTGCGCCTACGCAAACGATGTACACACTGCGCTGCGCTCTAATCGGTCTATTAACGGTGTATGGCGAACGAGCAACATGGCAATTAGCAGTATACACAAGCTGCGCCGCAAAGTGGATCGTCAGTGATTTGTGCTGCTGCGCGCAGCTGGCAGCCACCGCCTGATGGACTGACTAGCTGCCAGTCATGAGAATACCTGACCGATGTGGCAGAAGTAGGCGGACCACCCGATCGGATGCCGATCGACAGCTGCGATTACATCACACACTTGCCGCACAGCGGTGTGGCAGCGAGTGAGTGACGCGACAGGCACGGCATATTTTGCCAATTTGAGAATTTACCAAGTATTCCGGTATGCAGAGAGCACGCACACCCACATTCACATATGCATACGTTTATGTAAAACCACCTGTAGACCTGTGTAATACTTGGCAAGCGGGTGTAATGAATTGCCGATTCTGGTCGAGTTGCCAGCACAGCGTGGTCGCAAAGTCGTAAATGTTGTTGCCGCATTTTTACGATCGCTCCAACAGGAGCGCCGAACCTCGTAAAATTTTAGTGTCGGCCGTTAAATACCGCTGCTCGCGCTGTTCGGGCTTCGTGTCGCCTCGTCTTCCTACTTGCTTGCTTGCCTAAATTGCTGCACCGAAATCAAGAGCAAACAGAAAAGCTACTCGTAAAAAGTTACATAGTGTTTGTTGTGTTGTTTTTGTTTTTCACAAAAAAAAAATGGCTGCAAAACACAGAAATTAAATACAAATGCTAAATAGTCGCTTTGAGGCAAAAGTTTGGTCAAATAAATAGTATAATTGCACAGTTAACTAACAGCACATAGCTGTCTAGTTTTATGTAAATTAATTAAATTACTCGTTCATAAGGACGTCTAATAGTTCTATAGCGATTATAACGATTGGTAATGAGTTGCCAGCTGTCAAAAATAGTTTATGTTCATTAAAAATATTAAAAAAAAATTTACTAATATTTCTATGTATGCAAAGTGATGAAAGTAACTCAAAATTAGCCGTTATCTTTTTGAAGAGTTGCCACCTATTCAGAAAAAGATTTTGAAAATTTGCAAAAGTGTGCTAAAACGCTTTATATGATCTTTGACTTATACATATAAAAAATTGACAGTATTTTCTGAATAGAGTTGCCACCCCTTCAAAAAATATTGCCACCTATTTTAAAAAAGATTTTGAAAATTTGCAAAAGTGTGCTAAAAGGCATTATGTGTTCTTTGATTTATACATATAAAAAAATTGGCAGCATTTGCTGAATAGAGTTGCCACCCTTTCAAAAAATATTGCCACCTATTCAGAAAAATATTTTGAAAATTTGCAAAAGTGTGCTAAAAAGCATTATAGGATCTTTGACTTATACATATTAAAAAATTGGCAGTATTTGCTGAATAGAGTTGCCAACCTTTCAAAAAATATTTATATTTTTTTGATAAAAAATATAGATTTTAGAAAAAAAAATAAAAAAATATTATAGATTGAAATATTTTTTTTATAATGCACAAAACAATACAAAATATATTGAAAACAAACAATAAGTGTTTAAAAAAAAATTATTTTTTTTTTTAATTTTTTTTTTTTTAATATTTTCAAAAAACATTGTCATATAAATTTAAGTAACTCCATTATAATATCGGAGTTCCCCCTTGTAGAGAAAGAAAAGCGCTATGGCTCTTCGCGTTTCGCTCAAAATAAGGGCTTCGGAAAGTATGAGAAGTGAAAAGTACCCTTTGATAAACCCATCTATCTATAGCATAAACCAACATGAGCGAAGAGGGTAGCGTAATGTTAATGCACCCGCAGCTTCGGCTGTGACATGATACGGATTCTGTAGACCCCTTACTCACGCACGAATGAACAAAAAATGTCAATAATAAACAATGCAGTAGAGAAGGGAACGCTGACCGAAAATCTGGTAAACGCTCCGGGCCGCTAGACGCGCTAATAGCGGATACTGGCTGTATAATCTAGGGGGGAGTGGGGTCTTTCCTGAAAAAAAAGTCTCGAGTAGACTAGTTAATAAGTCCGAACTAAAAGCTCAAGAAGAGTGAAACAATACGCCTGTTGAATCAAGTAAATAACTCCGAACACCCGAAGTTACTAAAATCACAAAGAGAGCGAAATTCCACGTCTCTCGAGTCAGGTAAAAAACTCCGAACAATCGAGGTTATTAAAAGCCCAAGGAGAGTGAAACATCACGCCCCACGGAAGGGGCTGACTGAGCGTCACAACAATGTATTATCGGATACAGAAGCCAGAGGGAAGAAAAACACCAATACCGATGCAGAGCAGCAAATCTTACATAACACTTTCAACTACACCATAATCGACATTGGCTGATCCGGCGAAATTACGCAGCGGAACAGTTTGCTTAAAATTTAGCTAACCAACCCTATCCACCAATTTCTACACTAAACACCTCTAAATAGAGAGATTAGAGTATTCAAAATGGTTTTAGTTGTAAAGAAATTCAGCGATGGTGTAATTCCTCTAATTCTGTCGCCGTTCTCAAAAGATCGGTCTTCAAAACTTATATGCTCACTATGGATAAGGAGTCTGCATATTGGGCGCCGATTCCTTGAAAGACACTGTAGCCATTTGCGACATGGTGGGGAGTGCGCCAGAGCTATGGGATATTCATGCTACGACTTGAGCATTACGAGGAGGTTCGTAGATTCCTGCAGACCGACATCTTTATTGGGGGGCTGTAATGTCCACCAAGTGCAGTTACAAGCCAAACAGAATATGGAATTGAGGACGAAGGCCTGGGAAAAATTCCATCACGGTAACAACCCAGAAAAGATTGCAAAAGTGATGGGTGTAGTCAGACTCAGACTGGTTATTTCTCGAGTCTCAGTAGGACTCACATGTTGCATAGAGCATCATTCGAGTATTGATCGGTATAGACTCATACTCATAGTGAATCGAATCTGTTGGCGGTGGGGCTCACTCTTTGCACGCAGCATGTGTCGACAATATTTTTAAAATGCAAAGTATAATTTTTAATTATAATTAATTTTAATTATTTTCAATAAAATTACTTGAAAGATGACACCATACCGTTAATAAGAGCTGCTGCCCCCATCAACCCATCACATTTATATGCACAAACTGCGCAAGCCAATTCAATACAGTTTCACATCAATCGTTTACACACACATACACACAATCACAGCACAGTAGCACTGACCGAACCGCTATTCTTATTATGTCAACGAAGATGCAACATCGCCTGCCGTGCTTGCCGCTAGAAAGGCGCGTATTCCAGCTGACTATTATTAGAACGAACGCAAATTGCAAGGTCACTTCCACTTTGCATGCAATCAAGCTTTGTAATTGGTCCACGAAGTTTGCGTTGCATGCAACCTCAATAGCAATAACGCGTCAATGCCACACACGCACACATACATATTAATAGTCGTTGAGCAGTTTGTGCGCCGCAAAAATGTAATTAAAATTTACTGATGCAATCTTCTGCTGCTGCAAAGTTATATGAACGACGCGGATGGCTTAGCGTGCCTGCCACATGCTGCATGTGGCATGTTGTGAAATCAATCAGCACAGTTGAGGCCGCCGTTGCGCTGGCTGCTGCTGCTAGCCACGCTCAACGAAGGAAAGTGTGCAAAAAGCTGTGTGCCTCACACCACCGCTCTGCCACCGGCGCCGTCGCTGCGCTGCTGCAAGCTGCCTTGACCACTACTCGGCAGCGACTGCCCCTGCCGTTGCTGATACTGCCGTCAATAAAGGTTGCATGCCACCACAGTTTCAATTACAACACCTCATCGCGTAATTTGTTGCAGTAGTTGTTGTTCTTACTGTTGTTGTTGCTATTGCATGGCTAGCACAAAGGCATAATATTTTATAATTTTGTTCTGTTGCTCTTTTATGCGGCATTTAACACCTCGACAAACTGTTTTGATTGAATGGCGAGCAACAATTTTGTGGCAGCATACAAGTGTATTAGTTTTCATATTGGATATAGACATGTATGCACATTAGGGTGGTGCTTATTTTGGGCAAATCTTAGAAGCAAAAATATTTGCAGCTATTTTTATGGAAAAGGCAATAAGAAAACCAAACCAAGAGCGGATTGTTTAGTGAATTTTTTTTTTTTTTATCTAATTTTCCTTTGGCCATGTTCCACCACACTTAATGTGCGAGGTACAAAACTCAGTTCTAGAAAATTATAATATATAAAATTTCAACGGCATGGCACCGGCATCTATGCTTCATGAGCGGATCTTACTTAATTTTTTCGAAGCTAACACATTTTTCTGTATGCAAAAGTTTTCTCAGTATTTTCTCTAAATATTTTTGCATTCCATGAAAATTAAGCCCCGCCCTAATAATGGCAATTGTTCCTATCAACAGCTGGTTTTGGCAGCGAAATAAGTATAGATAGCATTTCAAACAAATTGGCTCATCAACGCCTTCTATTACGACACATGCAGCATTCTCTAATAAAAATTATAGTCATTATAACGGAAATTACAATGAAGAAAGGCTAGATCATTCTACATAAACAACATAAATAACTTATTTAATGATTTATTTTCAATCAGCGTTGCATATAAATTTTTCGATTTCTTAAAAACTATGAAAATGTTGAGACGGTAAAGAATACAATTTCATATCACTTATAGAACCGTTATGTAATAACTACAATCACAAATAATACAAAAATAGGTTAATGATGATTAAGTCAAAAGTATATAGTTTTATGTAGTTAAAATTATGACAATTTAGTTGCTATACTGCTGTGAAGACAAAAATTACCGTTAGATAACATTTAAGTATTAAGCCGAAATTGTTATTTGCTTTCAAGAATGTACAATAAATACTAAGTGAACAAATGCTCGATAGATGCAGGTTCCGTTCCCACGAGAGACAAGTCTAGGTTACTGCAATGGAGATAGATTCTTATACAGCCAATCACTCGGAAGATTTCCTCAGCTGAACTTGTGAAATGTTTAAACTCAATTCAATTATCTTTATTTTAAGATTAATACATTTTATTTTCTACACAGAATTACTGAGCTCAGCGACCTCTGATACAAGGTGTTTTTCAAAGTTAACAGCACTTTTTGAATCTAGCGCCCTCTGGTAGCGCCATCTATATGTCGGCTGATGCGTTAGAATCTGCTGTTTTTATCGATTGTCCTGTGAGAATTTCATAACATTTCATTGATTGGAAGTGAAGTTATTGTGTTTTAAGTGTCAGTATGTTTGTGTCATCAGGGCATATTAAATTGGTAAAACTTTTACCGAAACGTTTCAATTTATGAAGTTTACGGGAGTGATTGCCTATCACGCAGCAGTGTACACGAGTGGTTTCAACGTTTTCAAAGTGGTCGTGTGGACATAAATGACGATCAACATGTGAGGCAATCAAAATCCGTGATCACCGGAAACTCCATCGAAACTGTGCGTGAATTCATCAAAAATCAACCTAAATCATCATTGAAATTCATGGAAATTGAATTGAACATCTCAAAACATCGATTTATCGCACTTTGACCGAACATTTGGGCTTACGAAACGTGTGTGCACGGTTTGTTCCGCATAAATTGACTTACGAACAAAAATTGATCAGAACTCAACATTTGAAAGATGATTATTTAACCTAAAATCACATTTTAACCATTAACCACTCTTCGTATTCACCTGACACGGCCAACGAGCTAAAACACTCGTTCAACATGCTTTTGGACCTGTATTGTAGCCTGTATTGAAGCAGAAGAAGACTATTTTGAATAAAAAAATTGATTTTGCCGAAAACAAATCATTGGTGCTGTTTTTTTTTTAAGTCCTCTTTACCTTAGAACGCTCCTTGAATGCTCTGTAGCTTCAATAATATATAAATATATATATATATGTGACAAAACAAGCCCAGAAATTGTAAATAAATATTTATTTTTTCGCCTTTAAAGTAATCCTCAGCAGATGTAATACACATATGCCAATGATTTTTCCAGTCCTCGAAACATTTTTATAAGCTTTTTTGGCATGGTGTTCAACCCTTTCAGCGAATTTTTTTTTTATCTCGTTGATCGACTAAAAACGGTTTTCACGGAGCGTGTTTCAGCTTGGGAAACAAGAAAAAATCACACGGTGCTAAATCTGGTGTATACGATGGTTGATCGATGGTATTCATTACGTTTCCGATGATTGTTCACTTGTTGGCATGTCAACCTCATAAACTCATGTTTCATCGGCCACTGCATGAATGTGGGATTGGTATTCGCACGATCAACCATGGAAAATATTCATCTTTCTAACCAAACGGGACGAGTTTGGTTAGAAATACAAAATTTGAAAGAAATTCTTCGATAATTTTTTTCCATTTTAAAAATCGCAACGCACTACAGACGTGTACCAACTTAAGCAGCCATTTACCATTTCTTCGGCTTCGTCATCGAACATTGCACCAAACTCCGGCCTTTGCCTCGATATAAAAGCAAGATTCTGGTTGTGGTTTCAATCCCGTCGCCGAGAACTGTCATTCACTCCGGTGGATGATCGTCTAACTACAATCCGCATCAAAGTCAAGTTTTTCAACATAATGCTGATTTGCGCCCACGGCGGATGGAAGAGAAGGACGATGTGACCAAAGATGCCTTCTATGAGAGCTTGGAGCGCACCTATGAGAGCAGTCTCCGCAACGATGTCGGAATCGTGCCTGGCGACTTTAGCGCTAAGGTGGGCAAAGAAAGTACAAGTATCTTTGGCACAAAGGTAGGTAAATTCAGTCCATGATGAATATTCCCAAATGTGTTGAGGCTGGTCGACTTCGCCGAGGTCCAAAATATGATTATCTGTAGTACTACATTCCATCATAAGAAAATTCTGGCAGTCACCGGATCGACAAGCCACCAACCATATCGATCATGTGGTGATCTCGACGTCGAGAAACCACAAACAGAATAGACAGCGGAACGGTTTTATACTCGACTTGCACTCCTACTCTCTGAGAGCGCTCGTCAACAACTCGGTATAAGGGAACGGTGGGACAACATTTCAAGTTCCTTACGTACAGCTGCAACCGAAACCATTGGTTTTCGAACAATGCAAAAGAATAGCTGGTACAATGAGAAGCGCCGTATCGCAGTGGAGTGAAAACAGACTGATTACTTCGAAACGTTACAATCGACCACAATACGTACGGAATGGGATAGATACCGAGAGTTGAAGAGGAAAGCGAGACGCATTTGCAGATTGCAAACAAAAAAAGCGAGAGGCCGGAATGAGTGAGTACGACGAGCTAGCTGATAGAGGTAATGCTCGAAAATTCTACGAAAAGATGCGGCGTATAACAGAAGGTTTCAAAACCGAAGCATAATCTTGTAAAACCCTAGAGGTGATCTAGTGATTATTGCACAGAGCGTACTGAAATTATGAAGGGAACACTTCTCCCACCTCTTTAATTGCAGTGGAAGCTTATGACAACAGTTGCAACTTTCGACTGAGTAGTCAATTGATTGATAAAATCCTCTCTCGACGAACAAAGGCCAAACTCTACAAGTCACTCATCGTTCCCGTCCTGCTAGATGGTGAAGAGTCATGGACGATGACAACAATTGATGAGTAGACGTTACGAAGTTTTCGTGGGAAAGGTTCTGCGGAAGATTTATGGTCCTTTGCGCATTGTGCACGGAGAATACACGGAGAAAGATAGCGGCTATGCTGGCTAGGTCATGCCGTCCGAATGGATGAAAACACTCCAGCTCTGAAATTATTCGACGCAGTACAGGAAGCAAACGAAGAGGAAGATCCCTACTCCGTTGGAAAGACCAATTGGAGAAGGACTTGGCTTCACTTGGAATCTTTAATTGGCGGCAAGCAGCGAAAAAGAACGAGTGGCTTACTTGAACTCTCTTAACCAAAAATCTAACCAAAACTAACCTCTCCAAAAGCTAATATTTTACAGTAAAGTGACTTTTTCGTTAATAATTATTAAATTTTATTAACTTAGATAACATAAACTTAATTATTTCGACAACTGCAGAACATACCGTTAAACTTTAAGCCAGTCAAGCGTTGAATTAGCTGCAATCGAAATTTCGTTCTGCCAAAGCCGCAAATTATTGTGGAAACTTGGCGCGGCCTGACAATGTGGCATATCATCCCGGTTACTAATTGATATTACATCAGTTTGTGACAATAACACCGTTATATTTCAAATAGCACTTACCAAAGAATACAACAACAATGAAGTGCTTGTCACAGCAGCACTGAGATAACAGTAAATGCAGTTGTATCACAACCGGAAAGCTGGAATATTATGAAATTTAAATGAGAGCTGCAAGAACGCTTACAGATTAGCCAGACATATGCTTCCACGTAAATGTATGTGTGGATGTGTGTATGTGTGTGTTGGTATGTGTTGGTATGTGTTGGTATGTGTTCATTTGCCGATATGCTAATATGCAACATTTCCATACCGATTTGCATAAGCGAATTGGCAGCAAGCGGCAAGTTGCATTTAGGCGCACTCAACTTGCAACTTCCTCAAAAAAGCCAAAACAAAAACAACAACAAATACAAAAAATTGATAAGCGTAATGAAGTGCAGCTCGAAGCATATTCGCAAAACTCATATTTCTATGCCATATTTGTAACTATCTGCGCAACTAGAACAACAACAACAACAAGCACAACAACTTCGAGCTGCTACAGAGCCAAAAAATATGAATTTAGTGGCAGTTGCAAGTATGGGTAATAAAAACGCGGTAGTGGCGCAAGCTCAGCCAATCGTATAATTTGTGTGGCTTGTTCTTGTTTTTGGCATATGCAATAGGTGTGTGTGTGTGTGTGTTTGTGCGATTTTATTGCCTGTACATGCATTCAGCCCATTTTCAGCAATCATAGCTCGTTTATCATGATTATGTATCAGCGGTGTGGCGACTAACAAGCAACAACGTCGCAAGAGTGGCACACTAATGGTGGTGCCGTCGATGGTTGCGATGGCGGTGGCAGCGGTGATGGTGGCGCTGGTTGGCGGTGGCAGTGGCGCGGAGGTGTAGCCAACCACGCGCTCTGCTATTTGTGGCAATGAGAGCAGTGGTCAACTAGCCGGCCGTCCGTCCGTCCGTCCGTTCGTCCGCGCGTCTAACTAGCAGACTGGCGGCTCGTGAAAGGGCCAGCGCCCAAGTCGCTGATCTTGCCACGCGCTTTATTGATACGCCACTGGGTATGGCAAAACCTGGTGTGTGGCAACTGTAAGGAGCGTTGCACTAACAAAAGACACTGAGACAATACTTACTACCAATTGCTACTATTGTTGGTTTTATTGTTTTTGTTGTTGTTGTTGTTGTTGTTGTTACGTTACTGTTGCCATCATTTGTTATCATATTAATAAGCGTACAGCGGCAACAACAACAAACAGCCATAACAAACACCAAGCAGCGCAACAGCAGTTGGCATGGTGACTTTAGTGCACAACAACAACGACAACAAAAGGCTACGACGAAAATGCTCCTTTTAAAGCGGCAAAAAGAACGCCAAGCACCAAGTGTCTACTTGCCAAGCGACAAACCTTCTTGCCACCACTGCCGCAACCACCGCTTGTCACAACCTACCTTTGCGGTGACAGCAACAACAACTTTGTCGCTTGCAACGTCCACTTCGTCGGCTTACTGCCTTTGTTGCACGAAAAGTCAATGCGCAGACTGTTAAACTTGCCACCGTTGACCGTCACTAGTGCCACCATTGACAACAGCACACACACACACCATGTTCGTTGTTGTTACTGTTGTTGTTGCTGGTGGTGGTGACCACTGTGATCGCACGCGGCGTGAAAGGACGCGCATTTGGCGAAATTTATTGCCGCGCTGTGAACACATTCTGCGCATTAGTCTACATGCCGCATTACATAAGCGTGTTTTCAATAGCAGAGCACTGTTGTTGTTGCCACACACAGCTAGCGTAGCCAAATATAAGGCATAGTGGGGCTTTAAGCGCAGCGACGGCTGTAAAATTCTTCAAGCTGAGATAATTTTGCATGCTTTGATAGTGATGAGGCTTCTGAGAGACAATATTGAGTCTTCTAGTTCATTTTCGACTTCGAATAGCTTGGGATAGGATCTGCAGAGAGCTCTGCACTAAGTCGCGAGTTGGAAGGAACAAGAAATTTTTCTTGCCTTTTTACCTAAAATCACATTCCATCACCTTGAAGGCTTAACTGAGTTCAGTTTGAGTGAGGTTAGCTTTCGAGGCGAAGGGGACTGAGATCACAGGGATCGCATTTAACTAATTGAGACACCGATCCTTTATTAGTTCAAGTACACATAGTTATGGGTCAGAACACCGGTCGATCCTAGCAAGCAAGTATATAACGAGGTAACAAATTTCGTTTCCAGTCTCTGGATGATTGGAGGTATTAAATGAGATTCGATTTGTATCAACCTCAGTCTAGCGAAATATCAGGAGAAAGAGAAGAGAAGTAATCATACAACTATAATGATTGGCACCTTGTGCTCAAAGCTAAAGGACAACTCATCAGGGCGAAAGACCTTTCTACTTCTTCTTCACTGGTGTGGACAACGCTTACGCGGTAAGACCTTTCATTGTTGAGTTCAAACCATTTGAACATTAATTGTTGGATACCAGATGCATTTCAAGAAATATATGTGATCTGTTTGTTCAATTTAACTCCCTCTTGATCGTTTTAACGGGCCCGGTACTATCTCCGCCTCAAATTTGTCTAGAGAGGCTCCTAACCTAGCCAAATTCGTCTGCTTATTGCCTAAAGTGTTCCTATGACCTCGAATCCAAATTATAAACAAATTAAGTTGAGCTGTCAATAAGCTTTTCTACATTTGTTCACTAAACTGGAAAAAGTTCGCCATGCGGCCTGGTCATATGAGTATATGGCTGTCCTCTGTATCCTCTCGTAGTTACTCAGTAGAACTCACAAGTTTTTTGTATAGTACTTCCGCTTGGAAGATGTCAGCTGGGTTTATTAGACTGATGTCAAGGTCCTCGGAATATACTCCCGTTCTCGCTCCGCTGTGCATTTTGGACTCGCCAGTATAGATTGAAATAGTATTGTCCTTCCCTTCTAAACCTCTTCTCCATTCACATCTAGAAGCTCAACTGGAAGCCAGTTTTGAAATCCAATCTTGGTTGGACTATCTGATCTATTTAGAATTATTTTGAGCTGGTTCGGGACAACGTATATGTGTAGTTGACGCAGGAGCATATTAAGGCATTAGTCGGACCTGGCACCGAGTGAGGGAACGTACAATTTTGACTCTTAGTTTTATTAGTGAAAATCATCAATTCCGTCGTGTTAGGATTAAAGCCTAGTTTGTTTTCTACGATATAACCTTTGTGAGGCTCTTTATATCATCTCTTTGACTGTGGATGAAAAGAGCCCTGATACCCTTAAAACTATATCATCTGAAACTGCTACTTCTTTAACGCTTCCTTCACTGAGTTTGGGAAGTATTTCGTTTGTGCCACACAGTCTTGAGGAGCTCTCGCGACAGTTGGATGTAACCGGAGTGGACACGAATTTATATGCGACCGCATTGTCAAACCGGCAACATTCCTTCAATTATGAGTTCCTCTGTTTACATACCTTGTTCCTTTGTTGGGGCGTTTCATGGTGGTCACTGTTCATGGCAAAAATACAAGAGCAATTCAGCTTTTAGTGGATCCGTAAAAATCCTGTCTTTATCATCGGTAACTTGGGCTTTACTGGTAACTAGGCTTACGGTAAGCGCCTCTCGTACTGAAGTTCTTCAAAACTTCTATTCTGAAAAAATAGAGGTCGAAGAGAAGCTTTCTTCCTCTTGGTATTGCGAGTTGACGTCAAATTTCGAAACCAAGAGAAGAGAGACTGCATCTTTGATTATAATCACAAGCTGATCAATAAATTTCATTAGGGTCTTCGGCCAGCTGCTAAGCAATATCTACAAAACCATGAAAAAAGTATATGTTTCCCTATCAGATCTTACTATCGTACGGTTATACAGCCGGTAATCGTCTATCAATCGTTTCTTAACTATTATTTTGATGACTTGCTACGTTCGAGACTACCTAAGTGGCACCAACACTATATCTCTATAAGATCAAAAGTAAATTGCACGTATCTTTCAAGGGTTACGATGTAGTAGGTCAGTAGACCGAGATGCATCAAATCAATACTATCGCAGGAGCTGAATTCAAAATGGAAGTGGAAACCACAGGATTTGAACCCGAATATTTGAAAATTAATAGAATTTGTCTTCTTGTACCCTGAATATCCTGTAGATTATATAATCCACGATTTTTGCAACAACCAAAAGGGAGCGTCAGAGACCCTAAAAAAATATGTATATATGGTAAAAATTATCTGAATGTCAAACTTAGTCAATTTAGCCAAGTTCGTCCGTTCGCTGATCGATTAATTTTTCCGTCTATTTGTAGATATGCGAACTGATCCCTCAGTTTTGGCAACAATCTCCGAAGAAGTTGTTCAGATCGCTTCATTCTAGCACATACATATGTAGCTGCCGTAGAAATTGACCAATCTAAGTTCTTATAAGAAATCTTTTGTATTTGTGAAAGGTATTATAGCTTCGCTGCCATCGAAGTTTATATTTTTATTGTCTAAAATGAGTTCACGCACCCACTCGTGGCATTTCAATAAAAGTTTTTGCGTGACATATCCAAATTGCCCACTGTGCCGCAGCGTCCGCGCTTGACTTCTGCAGCGTTGCTTTCCCACTTTGGCAGGCTCGTTAATTCAATTTATCTCACTTTGGCAGTTATTGTTTGTTCATTATGGCTACTGGGACTATTGGGCAGCGCGCTGCAAGCCAGCCACTTAAACACACACACACACACATACATATACATATGTATATGTGGGTACACGTTGATAGGGACTTTGGAGCTGCGCCCGTATTAGTTGCCGCGCAATTTATATCAGATCCGTGCAATGTGGCCTTCTAAGTGCAAAGCTTAGCTGGACATTGCGAGCAGTTGCTCGTTTTTTGCACGCTTTATTACTAGCGTTGTTGTTGTTGCTTTCGCGCTTGATGATTTCGGACCCTTGTTGGCAGGTTATTGCTCCGGTTTTGAACGCTGGGTACGAGTACTTTGCCGCACAACATTTTGAGTTTTTTTATGCTCCTTGTTATTGTTGTTGTTGTTTTTATTGCTGACTAGCTGTGCTGATCTGGTGATCTTGTTCGCGTCGTCAAGTTATTATTTTTGTATTTTTTGCCGGTTATTATTAGCATTTTTAAGGCAACTAGTGGCAGTCGGTAGTCAACAGTTGTTGTTGTTGTTGCTATTGTTGTTTTTGCGGTTATTTGTTGTTGGTGATAGTGATGGTGGCAGTTGTGGTGTTGTTATGCGAAAATGATGATCATGATCAAGGTTGTCAGCCAGCATGCCATATACCATACATTGCTTGTGCTGCATGTGTGTATGTGTGTGTGTGTGTGTGTGTGTGTGTGTGTGTGAGTCTCCACTTGATAGCCGGCGACTTGCTAGACTATTACGAGACACTGATTTGCGCTGCGCTTGGCTGGCTTGTCCCAACACAAATTCAATCTTGTTATTTATTTAGTGGCATGTTGTTGTTGTTATTAGTGCTGTTGTTGCAAGGGTATATTGTTTACCGCACGTCGCATTATTATGCCAATGGGGGTTATGCAATTTGTATATTCTAGGTTAAATGGCGATTAAAATTTTTTGGAATTTATTTTTTTGTAGTTGTTGTTGTTGTTTTTGCCCTTCTTTTTGGTGTTGCAACAAGAGATGCATGCATGTATGTATATATGTATGTATATAACCACATGGGTGGCAGTGAGCAATTTTTGGCTTTTGGTTATGCTTCCATACGTTGTTCTTTTTGTTGTTGTTGTTCTAACTGTCGTTGCTTTTGTTTTTGTAGTTATGCCATCGCTGATGGTGGCAGCATGTGTGTTACATAAATTGGGCGATTACTGAAAGTACATACTTTTAACGAAAAATTTGGTGGCAACAAAAGCAACAAAAACAACAACAACAATAATAATAACAGTAACAACAACAACACGATTTTTCGCCACATTTGGCTTGCGCTGCAACAGCAGCACACACAGACACATGTGCTTTGTTGTTGCTTTCCGGCGCGTTCACACCAGCCACAGCAGCAACAGCAACAACAAACAACAACAAAGCGAAAACATTTGTAACAATAATTGGTATAAATGTAAAATGGGTGGCGCGCTATTCACCGATAATCTAACGGCATTCATAGTTCATTGCTGTTATGTGCCGCTGCTGACCAAGCACAAACACACATACATACAGCCATACAAACTAAGAACATTACACACACATTCATACATACTTTTCATTTTATTTGTTATTGCTTTCGATCTAGTTTCATTTTGATGGGAATTTTGTGGTGCAACAGATGCGGAAGTGCAACCAAGTAGCTAAATATGAGTGTGTGTGTGTAAGTATATATGTGTATGTGTGTGTGTGTGTGAGTTGGTTGAGTTAAGTGCCCATATCGACACGCATGCGAGTGAATGCTTTCGGAAAATAAATAATTCTTAACAGTCGGATATTGCAGAGCCTCTGTGTGGTCTTCCAGATACATATGTATTTATGTATATATGTATGTACATATATATAACAATATGCTCGTATAAGTATATACAAATACGTGTAATTATTGAATGGAGTAATCAATTTATTTTTCATTATTCTTGCTTGATTTTTTGAGGTTAACTTGAATGGCAGTGCTTGATTTTGACTGGACTAAGATGCTGTCGAGATTACATGTTTTGTTGCTTAAGGGATTATAGACACTTCAGAAAAAACAGAGTTTAATGTTTTTTAGTCAAAGGTGATTAATTTTGAAAAATTTTGTACTTACTTGATCCCATAGTGCATCATCAGGAGGACCTCCGAAAAAAGGTGTCTGGCGGTTGGAAACATTTTTCTGCTTGAAAGTATCTAAATTCCAAAATCCAAAAAGAAAATATTATTATTACAAAGGATGATTCAAATAGAGATACTTTTTCAATATTTTTTTTTCACAGATCACGCGTGAGTCTTATCAAGCTGTCAAGTTATTTCTGTTCAGTATGGTTTGGCAAGCAGCATGGCAGCATGGCAGCATGGAATAAAGTTTCGCCTGAGCAACATTTACAAATCGTTCAACTTTTTTGCGAAAATTCACGTTCCTGTTCGAACCTGTTATACGTCAGTAACCAGTCAAATTGCTCGAACAAGTCATTGAAAATCGGACTCAACGGATTAAGCCGCGGCCAACATTTGAAAGAGATAATCTGCAAAATAAATTTTATCTTAAAAGTAAATGCCTTTGCCTCCCCCCAGCGAGTACTGCGTGCGTCGAATACTCTCCGAGCTGAAGTGTTTTCATCCATTCGGACGGCATGACCCACTCAGCGCAGCCGCTGTCTGACTGCGGTGTATTCGGCGTTGCCAATGCGTAAAGAACCATAAAATTACCGCAGAACCTTTCTCACAAAAACTCGTAACGTCTACTCATCAAATGTTGTCATCGCCCATGCCTCTGCACCACAAAGTAGGACGCGAATGATGACGGACTTTTAGAATTTTGTCTTTGTTCCTAGAGAGTCCAAGATCGTACCTGTTGGCATGAGTGATTTTGCGTTGGTTTTCAAGGCTGATATTGTTGTTAGTGGTGATGCTGGTTCGAAGATAAACAAAATTATTTGCAACTTCAAACCAGACCCATACGTTTCGCCTCCTTATCCAGTCTGGAGGAAGCAGAACCTTCAACAATCATCGGCGTACTCTTATAGAAGATTCTACATCCTCTATTCAGCTCTGCGACTCGAAAGATTTTCTCCAGGAGTAGTTTGAATAAATCGCACGATAGACAGTCGCCTTATCTAAAACCTTGCTTGGTATCGAACGGCTCGGAGAGGTCCTTCCCGATCCTGACAGAGCCTTTGGTATTGCTCAACTTCGGTTTATACATCCGTATTAGCTTTGCGGGGATATCAAACTCAGACATCGCAACTCAACAAAAGCAATTAAAATTTGACGGAGAGGTGGTGTGTGTCATTCTTCTTTTCATGGGTCTTTTCCAAGATTTGACGCATGGTGAATTTGTGGTCAGTTGTTGATTTTCCAGGCTTAAAACCACACTGGTAAGGTCCAATCAGTTTGTTGACGGTGGGCTTCAATCTTTCATACAGTTCCCTCGAAAGGACCTTATATGCGATGTTGAAGAGGCTTATCCCACGGCAATTGGCGCATATTTTGGCAGCTATCTTTTTGTAGATTGAGCCAAGTACACTTAGGCTCCGATCGTCGGGCATGATTTCATTTAAATCTTGTAAAGTAGATGATGCATGCACCATGTCAGTTCTTCGTCGTCGAATTTGAATAGTTCGGCCGGTAATCCATCGAATCCTTCTGCTTTGCTGTTTTTCAGGCGGAATATTCCCTATATAATTTCAGTAAACTATGGACATCATCCACTAGATCACCTCTGGGTGTCCTGCAACAGAATACTCCGGTCTTGAAACTTTCCGTAAGTCGCCGTATCTTTTCGTATAATTTTCGAGCATTACCGCCGATGGCGAGCTGCTCAAGCTCTTTATACTTACGCCTTTCAGGTGTAGTGAGTGAAGCTAGTCTCTACTAGCACTAGTCGACTCTGAACGATTTGCCCGATAAGAGCGCGCGTTAATCCTCGTCTTGGCCTTTTAACAGCGATAAATGTGGGACCATTAAAGGCGACTACCTTCTCGGAGTTGTGTAACGGCTGGGAGTGAGGATCTAGCAGATGTGAATGGCGAAAACTAAAAAACCGAAACGGATGTGGGTGAAAGTGAGCCGGAACGACCTTAAAATTAGACAGTGTCCCGGGTGGATTAGTGCCTTGAGGGGCTTAATCATTATCCAGGAAAAGCAGAAAAAAATCTTTCTTTTGAAAACGCTTCTACCAGCTAGAGATGGTAAGCCAGATACGAGCAGTCAAACCTCATGGTGGGTTCAGGGACCACACGCAACGCAAAAAGCACCGTTAAAAATCAGGCGACTGCAGCAGGGAACTTAAAGTCTGACCTCCAAATGGCACGAAGCTTACTATGCTGACGAACCATCTCGATAGTGAAGCGGATACCTTGTCTTATTTAGCTTTAACCTCAAAAGCTCTACAGAACTACTTAAAAACATAAAAATTGCCGAAGTTTTGCTTCACTTAAACTAACTTACCTGCTGCCTGAGTATATTTCAAAGCGCATTATTAAAATATTTACACACTGTCAACCGCATTTAAACTGCGCTGCTATCCATCAATCGGTATCCCCACTACTGATGCATTGGAAGAAGGGTTTTAACGGTTTGAGCGCGAGAGTGTGTGGCAGAAGTGACAAAAGTGGCCGTGATTATAGGCTGCAGTAATGGGGCGTAGTGTGAGCTGCTTAGAGCGCTTGTCACAAAGCGCATTCACACGTTCCATTTAGCGAGTGATTTAATGTTGCAAGTAAGCGGTAGCGGCGGCAGGCGCACCAGCATGCATGTTAATGTAGTTTAAGCTGGCAGCGGGCAGGCGGACGAGTGGCAGGCTATTGGCACCTGCTATGTACCATGGCAAGCATGGCGCACTTTATCAATCAACGCTTAGTGTTTTTGTTGTCGTTGTTGTTGCGTACATTGTCAGCTAATACCAGCGCTTGAGCTTGAGTTGGCAGTGATGCGGCATAAAAATTGCTCAGCCCAGCAACAATTGTGGGAAGCGACCGATAAGGAATGCGGCAGCCAAGCAGCGGCGATCGGCAGCGGTGATGGCTGCCACCAGTGGCAGCAACAAGTTGTTGAAAGGGCGCATGGCAATCACACCGCGGACGTGGCATTGACAGTGCGGCAATGCAAAATGGTAACGAATGCGGCCTACGTTGGTGTTGTGGCAATTAATTTTAATGAGCCGCCGCTGCGGCATGACGTTGGCTTGCGTAATTTGGCAGCGTTGCAGCAGCGCAAGCATACCAAGCAAATTGCGGCATGACGCAGCGGCCCTCAAATGCATAGCTGCCACATTGCGCTCCAATTTAGAATGCGCTTTGTGGCCAAGGAATTGTACAAATTGTTTCCACTCGCTGGCAAATTGCAAGGTAAAACAGCAAGAAAACACAACAACAACGAGGAGGCAAAGTGCCGGCCGATTGGCAGTTGTTGCTCATTGATGGTATTACATATTATTGCCACATTTGACCGCAATCGGAATGCCAACCACCGTTGAAATTATTACAACATCACGTGGAGTACATGGGCCACGCCCAGTTTTAACGAAAATTACGTAAATGCAGCTGATGGACGGCAGAGGAGGCTACTGTGGGCGCGGCGTCCTTTGGCCTGCCACATTTGTGGCACCTAGTGCGCGCATTAACAACGCAAGCAACAAGTGCGCGAATAACTGCATTCATGCAGTGTTATGTGTGTTGTGTGTTCACGCATGCATCTATATAACGGTATTTGCGTGCTGCGCGATTTTGAGCGCAGCACATAAGTAATAAATCAGTCAGCGGTGTTATTGCTGTAATGTAGTGAGGCATTTGCAACCAAACAATGGATGGCTTAGATATGTATATACAAATATATATGTATGTGCATCTGCATATAGGCATGCAAATGAGCATTAGGGTGGCATATATTTCCCTATGACAAGACCGCTTTACAGTTTATTCTTAATAAATTTAATTTTTGAAATACTTTTAAAATTTGTAACAAAAATAATTGACTACTTCAACATTAGGGAGGTACACATTGTGCGATATGATACTCGTATGATTGTACTATGAATATAAAACGACTTTTTTTCTTATATCATACAGTTATACCATATTCCTGTAGTCTTAAAAAAAGATTATTAATATTAGGGGGGTATAAAATTTTGTTAATAGTTATAGAAAACTTTTGAAAATAACATTTTACGTTATTTGTTAAATATTTTCGAAATGTAGTATCAAAATTAATGAATATTTCAACATTTGGGCGGCATACATTTTTTAATGTTCTCAACTGGAATGGTTGTACCATGCATATAAAACTGCATTTGGCTCCATAAACGAATAACAATACCATATTTTTTTATTCATACGAAAAAAGAGCAGTATTAGGGTGGTACAAAATTTCCAGAATAGTTATAGATTTTTAAAAATAATATACATAGAATTGCATTTGTTAAATATTTTTAAAATTTATCACTAAAATTAATTACTATTTGAACATTAGGGTGGTACATATTTTTAAAAGTCATCAACTGGAATGACTGTGCTATCAGCATAAAATTAAATTTGGTCCCATAAACTGACGTTAGGACTTAAGGGACTCATAACCTCTTATAACGAAACTTTTTTAACATTAGGGTGGTGTATATTTTTCGATGCCATTAACTTGTATGATTATACTATGCGTATACAGCTATACAGCTGGTTTCAAAATCTAATCTTGATAACATATTTCTGTATACATAAAAAAAAATTATCAATATTAGGGTGGTACATAGTATTTGTTATTTTATAGTCGCTTCTGATTACTTAAAAACATGATGAATTACATGATATAAATTTGTATCATATCATCATAGGAAAAACACAACATTTTTTTTGTATTAGGGTGGTGTTTGTAAATTTTCACATTAGATTAAATTTATTTTTGAAAATAATGTTTGGTTTACCTGCTAAAAATGTAAACGAATTAAGATTTTACATATATTCTGCATGATTTATTAAGTTTTAGCTTTATAAAAATATGTGGCCACACTATTCTAAAATATTTTTGAATTAAAAAGTCCTAAGCACTTCACTTGTCTTACATGCTTTAACTTGCGTGGACATTTTGGAAAATTTGCACAGTTTAAAGTTATTTTTACAGGTGGCAACTCAATTTAAAAAAATTTTAAGATAAACAGCCCACAAAATTTTTCTCACAGACTTACTCAAATGGCTTATATTTGACACAAATTTAATATTTTCCATTTAATTATATTCATTAGGTGGCAACTCAAAAATATATTTACTGAAAAAATCCCAACTATTTCCCAAAGAATTGTATATGCTGATTATGTTAAATAGTTTCAGCCTTTTTATTATCGATGGGTGGCAACTCTAGGCCGAACCAAAAATAAAAATATTTCGTAAATCCTTTCAATTTATAAAATATTCTTTCTTGCTTCCTTTAAAAATTTTCACTTTATTCCCTTGGGATCGTCTGTTAAATCCATAGCTCGCTAAAAGATATCATTAAAGAGGCACCCTATATAACCTTATATCGCCTGCAGACTTACAATATGTAAACAGACTGCTGTAAGCAACAACTAAGTGTGCAAAGAGTCAGCTAATTTGACGAAACATTTTTACATAAAATTGTTTTAAATTTATTATTTTTTGTAGGTGGCAACTCTGCCAAAAATTATCGAAGACTTCGTTAATAATTTTTACGTTTTATTTTTTCCGTGATTTTTCGTGATTTTATTTTTTTCTTAAAAAAATTAAGTACGCTAATGAACCGCCCTAATAAATCCGCATGTCTGCTTATAACACTATGCGTGTTGTTCACGCCAACATGCCACAACACTACAACACAAGCACTAACTCTTATTGTTATTGCTGTTGTTGTCACATCATTTTAACACTTTATCGCCAGCAATGAACCGCATCCACAGCCTCACTCATACATACACACACGTACATGTACAGTCGTGTACAGAATAGTGACTCCGATCAGGTGCGGATGTGTGAAAGTGCGCCACTGATGGATTGGTATCCGTCATAAGCCACATGACACGCAGCCGTTCATCTAACTCAACCGAGTGGTGGCATGCAACAAGAAGACCCAGCTGCAGCAGTAGTAGCAGCAGTAGAGTTGTTGCTCCAACTGTTGCCAAGTTGCTACATATATACACGCATATATCAAGCATGACTGCATTTAAATATGAAACTCATAAATGCATATGTTGTAGCTGCTTCCCCTCTCTTGCCTGCTTGCCACTAACACACTTCATTGAGTGCAATTTTGTGTTTGCAGTTTTGCAACACTCAAAACACTCGTGCCGCATCATATATCATAAGAAAAATTAGCATGTAGATGTTGTGGCATGAAATCACGCGAAAGAATTATTTAATGTTGCAGCAAGGCTACAGTGTTGTTGGAGAAGCAGTGTGTCAATTATTGCATGGAATGGGTTATTAGTGGCCTGTACATAAGGCAGGCAGTGGGAGACTCCGGAAACAAATAGTAGAGTGGTTAAAGTTGTAAGTTTTAAGGGATTGAGGGCACATGGTTTAACGATAAATGGGAGTTTCTAAAAACAATGCTTTCAGGGACTTATCTCAAGGTCGAATAGGTACATATAGAAGCTTCAGGTATACTTAGACCTTAACGGATCTCTCAAAATCAGTTCTTGAACCGGAAACTATTGATTCTGAACAAAACTGATATAGAAAGATGGAACCTATCGTGACATTCAGACACTATAATCATTAGTAGAACCAGCATAAATTCTATATTTCATGAAAATTTGGTTGTAAAAAATTGGTTTACGTTGGATCTCACAGAATTTGCCAAACGCTCAAAAGAAGGCTTGTGTCTTTTAAAAGTTTTAACGACAAAGCTTACGGATTCCATTCTGATGACCCTTCTGATGTCGGAGAATTTATGGATTATATGAGCAAAAAATAGTAAGACTTTATTCAACATTTTAAAATTCTTAATTTATTCTTCAAAATCTATGCCATCCCCCTCAAAATAATCCACCTCGACCACAGTACACTTTAACCCACGTTTTTTCTTATCCCCGAAACAATTGTTAAGGTCAATATCTGGAATAATCTTCAATGAGCGTAGCGATTCACAATTAGTGTTTTCAATTGACTCAAAACGGTTTCCATGGAGCGATCGTTTGAGTTTGCTGAAAAACCAGAAGTCACACGGATCTAAATCAGGCGAAAAAAGTGATTGCGGCACGATATTGGTAGAAAAATTGGCAAAAAACTGACGAAGAATCAATGCAGTATGAGACGATGCCCTTTCGTGGTGCAAAAACCAAGAGCTGTCGGCCCATAATTCCGGCTTCTTTTTACGAATACCGTCGCATAACACTCAAGTAGCATTCCTTGTTGACAATTTGGCCGATCGGAAGGAAATCCGTGTGCACCACACCTCGATATTCGAAGTAAACTGTCAAGATAACCTTCATTTTTGAACTGCTTTGAGACAACGAAGTGCCCCTATTATCGAGAATATTTCTGCCGCTAGCGCATCAATTGAGGAAGACCCAAATCAGTCTCTCGCACGTCGTTCTCAAACGTTGGACATCACTGTGACGTCGTTGTGGCGAATGTTGCGAAAAAATCTTGGGCCACAACCTTACAAGATCAAATTGACGCAAGAACTGAAACCGCTTGACCCCCAGAATCGTCGTATATTCGTAAAATGGTAAAAAGTAACAACTTGAATATGTTGCGACAAAATGAAAATTTCTGGCTGAATAGCATCGTCAATAAGCAAAATATGCGTGAGTCACAACTGCATCCCGAAAAAACCACGGTTTATGGACCGGTGGCGACATTGGGTGGTACTTCTCCGTGATGATCAAGACAGGCATTTACTGTGAATGGGAATCACTACTGCTCAATGATAACAGAATAATTTTGGCCCGAGTTGGATGATTTGGACTTGGACAATATGTGGTTCCAACAGGACGGTATTACAAGGCACACAGCGAATGTCACAATCGATTTATTGAAAACCAAGTTTAGTGAACGTGTTCTCTTACGTGAGGCCCAGTCAATTGGCCGTCTCGGTCGTGCGATTTGACGCCGTTAGACTATTTTCTTTAGAGCTACGTCAAGTCCATTACGAATGTAGAACGAAAATGTCGAAAATTGGGTTCAGTGTTTGGACTTTTGCAAGCGTGCCCGAGGTGGAGAATGTACTTTCACAGAAATAAAGAAGTTCATTGATATTCCATACCATTTTTGTACTTTTGTAGCGCTCATATTGAAAAATCCGTTATATTTGTGAAGTTTTATAACATTTAATATTCTACCAACATAACATTCGCATAGTTGAAGCACCGAACACTCCAATTGTTTTCGGTTAACGGCGGAAGTTCCACGAATCATTGAACTTCCTGAAATGAAAGAATTTAAATTAAAGAATTCGCAGCAGAAAATACAAAGGAGAAAGGTCGGAAATTTAATAAATTGTGGGTCAATACAAAATGGCAATAATTTAAGCAACAAAAAAGTAAAAATTGTAATTATCTTTGGCGGTAGAAATTGAAAAAAGCCAAAGAATTCAAAAAAAAAACCTTTAATTTATTTCATTAATTGATTTTAGGGCGGCGCGCAGATGACTTACATAGATAGGAATTAAAAGAATGGAATCGAAGCTATTGAATTACGTGCTGTAACTCGACAGAGAAGCAACGAAAGAATAACAGAAATTCATTTTCGTGAAAAGTTTGTGTGGGAAAGCCTTTAGGTCTGGGTTCATACTTTGCACTGATATCCATTAATTAAATAGAATGTTCCACAAATATGAATAAATATGCTTACATTTGCGTGTGGGGTCCAACCCCCAAATGCAGGCCTACCATTCTGCCAAATGTAGCCAAATGTAGCCAAGCGCATGCGCATGCGCACGCACCTTCACCACGAGGGCAGGGCACTGCTAGGCATTTAGCCCTATTATTATTGGCTTATCTTTGGTGAATAAATTTTGGCGTGCGCTTCATGCTCTTATTCTTGCCTTTTGATGCTTGCTACTTTAATATCGGTGTATTACAAATAACAGTTTCGTAAATTTACTGTTCTTTATTTGCATGTGGACCAGCCCAACGAAATTGGTGGGGCGCAAAACACCCATCTTTGCAAGCCGCAGCGCGTCGTGTGCCACAGTGAAGCGCTGCGCCGGTCACTGCCCATCTGCCGGGTGGACGGAGGGACAGAGGGACGGGCAGCGCGTCTGTGCGGCAGCGCATTGAAGGTATTCTACCATTTTCGGCCGCTTGCGTGTTGTTCGTAACCAGCAATTACCGAAAATCGGAAAGTAGTCGGCGCGTTCCAATGCCTCCACAACAACAAAAATAAGTAAGTATTCATAACACAACAACAACAACCGCCACAAATGCGTGTAAGCAGCGCTCACCAGTTGCACGTTAGCAACAAAATGCCAAAAACGCTTCCCGAAAGCGTCTAAATAGCTGGGAAAGGGTTAGACCGCACAGAATTTCGGGCATTTCGTATACTTTTCATACGTAAACATACATACATACATACAAATATGCAAACAATTATGCACAGCGTTTGTTCCGCTCACTTTCGGGCCGAGAACACGCAAAGCGGCGCATAGAACGCCAGCTTTCAACTGCCGCCAACCAGGAAATAAGAAAATAATTCCACAAACAAATTTAAGCCGAAATCAAACATCAATATGCAAATTTCATTAATAGCGGTACTCTCCACTTGGCATGAAAGCCGCTAACCCAATTTGGTGTGGTAAAGTGTCGATTGAGTGACAGCAAAAAAGCTGCATAATTCTCTAATTCACACATCAGAAAACGGTATTTGAAAGCGTCGACGTGACGTACAAATCACGAGAAGTCATTCAAACTGTCATAATACTCAACAGGTGTGTACACTTCTTTATACGTGAGCCCGCGAGCAAATGATGATTCTTATACTAGTCAGCCGGAAATGTAGCTTTATATAAGATTATGTAATTGTGGTGACTTTACTGAGTGGTTTGTTGATACGCCTTTTTGGACAAAAAAATTTAGGAAAATATGTATATATCTCTTTCATGGTATAATATGGCATAAGAATAAGGAAAAGATGGGAATTTTTGTATATTATTTTTGTTTCAGAATTGATGTGAGAATCTTCGTTTGAAAATTAAAGTCCTTTACGATATTAAATCAAGATAAAGGTGAAACATATTTTTGAACAAGAAAAGAATTCACCCTTTTAATACTATATGGTATGACAAAATGTGATTGGTAGCACTGAAGATATACGACAACAACGACATCTATAGACAAAAATACGAAAAGACTTTTTCGACCACCCAATATTTCGTGAAAAAATATTTTAAACAATAAAAAGTTAAAAAAAAAACCATAAACTAAATTTATTTGAATTTTTCTTACAGATTTTGAAGTTATGTGAAAAATGTATTACAACTAAATTTGTAGATCTTTTCATTACTTACAGCTTTTTTTCTATAAGACTCGTAGTATTGCGAGAAATCGAGTTAAACCGTTTTGACCTATACAAATTCAACTACTTCCCTCTCTTTCTTATTTCCGACTGTAGATCGCCGGAAATTATTTTTAATTATATTTTTGTTATTTATCTTCCTTTTCGAATAGATTTCAACCTTCTACGGGTATACGTATTTTGCATTTACCACCAATTTCAAGACTAGCTCACTAACCAAACCCACCTCGAGCATGCTGCATTTTCCGACATATTCTCGTAGACGATTAGGTAAAGTTATTAATCTCGAATCACGAGTATTTCAAAACTATATTCTGATTCTTTAGAAGGAGGATATAGCCCTGTGTAAAAATTCACGGAAGTGAGGCCAGAAATGAATATTTTATATGTAAATGGCTCAAGCAGATCACGACCAAGTATCCTCTGAGTAGCCAAAACACATCCATCTGAAAGCAAACTAAATTGAGAAGGCGAATCAACTTTCCCCAGGGTTGTGCGCTGGATTTGGGATCCACCACGTAAAAAAAAAAACTCCCAATGAAAAGGTCAGAGCAGCCTTGGTTTCGAGGCTGTTCTATAAGCAACTTGCAGCAAACTTTGCACTTTGATTGAAGAATCCTTCCTATTAGGCGTGTGTAATAAGGGACATTCTAAAAAACTTAGTAACTTCCGACCCTATAAGACTTTGTATAAAGAATCGCCACAATTGGCTGAGAATTTCGTGAGAATGTCTCGGGCGGAAATAGAACTTTTTATACTTATGAACTTCATCAGGACAAAGAGGGCATAACAGAGGTAAATGATTATAATCCCGGTTTCACAATTGGTCTTCTAAAGACTTAGGTGTGTCGTCAGATATTCACTTTACCTACCTTTCAAGCCCGAAATCTTTTACACCTTTCACATAATGTTGTCACCTTATTATTGCTTCTAAGAGAAGGTTACAGCCACAAAAAATTTGCTGTAAATGACGCCATGGTTGTATTATTACTAAAAATCGTACTTAAGATCGGACTTAGTGCTTTCCTGAAAAACAAACTGAAAATTTTTAAGAAGCTACACTCGTGAAAGCTTGTAATACAAGGTAGGTAAATTAAGGGTTAATAAAACACTATTTATATATATCATGTGTAATCCTTTACAACACTCTAAACAGGTTATATTCAGTTTGTTACGAAGTTTGTAACAGCTAAACGCAGGAGACACTATTTAATAGAAAGTATCATCAATGTGATCCGATATAGTCGTGTCCGCTTAAATGTCTGTCCGTCTGTACATGAATATGTGAATTATTCCCTCATCGTTTGAGATATTGCTCCGACATTATACTAATTCTCTTTTTCCTACACGATGCTGCTGATTTTTCAGAGCTGCTTAGATGCATGAATTTCAGGTAATTTTTAAAGTGTCATAAAAAAAGGCAATTAATATTTTTACTATCCATTTTTTTATTAGTTATTTACTAATTTTAGAAGAGTAGAGAAAAAATTAAAAACTAAAAAAAGTAAAAATTTTCAAAAATTATGAGCTGACGAAGTGGGGGGTCTCTAAAAATTTCCACGTGACCATACCCATGATTTCAACCCTCCTAGTTATTTGAAACCAAACAAAAAAAAATATTATTAATCTAGAAAAATGTCGCAATGATCGGACCTACGGAAAAGTGGGAAAAAAAATTTTTCACAAAATGGCGACTGCCTAAAAAAAAGTTTTTTTGGAACACTTTTTCTGACTATTTCGAATTTTTTAAAAATAATAAAAAAAATTTTAGGGATGGGGCTAGTTCGAACCATAGTCAAGCCTATAAAGAAGACTCTATAAAAATTTCAAGTAAATCGGTCCGGTAGAACCTGAGAAATCCTGGGTATCGTTCCGAAAAAGTCAGTTTTGAGAAAAACGCGTTTAAAGTTTCGCGTTCCGGCCGAACCAGTTTGGATGCCGGGTCAGAAAAATGCCTATATCTCCGAAAATAACATGAATTTTGAAAAATCCTCTTGTACACATATTCTTGAATAGTTAAACTTTGAAAAAATAAAAAAAAAAATCGATTTTTTTAAATTTCTAGACTAGAATACCCCCTTAAGTAATCTTAATACCCCCAACATCGCATTTGAAAAGAACTAAAACATTTTCCCTTGGTCGTTTATGACTTCAGATTTCCTGAAGGATATTGTATCTTCGGTGTATCCGAAGTTAATGGTTTTTCTTGTTTCGTGTTTCTTTCGTGTCATAGTTACTATATTTTAGGAAATTATTTACCCATTTTAGAGAAAAAATTAATGTAAACGGACTTTGACATTGTTGCAAAGTAAGCACTGATGATCATAAGGCTTGAAAGTAGTGAAAATAATTCTAAGAAAAAAGGATTTTCCAGGGGAGAGAATTTTTTTTTTCTAGCACTATGTGCTTTGTAGAGAAAACGCTTTACCTTTAAGACATTTCAGCTGGATTTATAAAATTTACTCTACAGATATTCAAAGATATGGTCTATGGAAAAAAAGTTTGTAGAACCCTACCTAACCACACCTATGAGCTCAAGCAGCAGCTCAATCATTTAAGCACGCTCCCCTAGGCTTTTGTGCATTTTAAATAATGTTTTTATTTGCTTTAAGTGGCCCTAATTGGATATTAAAAGTTTACTTAAAATCGCTGATTTCCTGCAGTTTACTCCACGCGTCCCAACAGCTTCACACGCAGCGTGTTAGTATAATACAAAACAACAACAAAAAAGCACAAAAACTTGAGAAAAACAAAAAATTATTATTTTTTTCCGTTTCATAGTGGGTCACAGGTACAACTAGTTGGACTAACGGTATTCGGTTCTAAAAATAACTCAATTAAACTGTTAGCGAGCTAACGCTATTGTTGTTGTTGGTGACACTAACGCCATGTTAACGTTTTGTTTTTGACATTACACACGCCGCCCGTTGTTGCTGGAGCAGTTAAGCAGCAAACATGTGATCACAACAAACGAGCAAATCAGCAGCAAAGCAAGTAATCCAATGCCTCCACCCGACAGCAAATGGGAAATCGCATCAGCTTAGGAATTCGGAACTCGGCGACCATTTACTCGCTTAATTAAGTGGTCATATTTGCCGCTGTAGTCAATTGCATACGTTTTGGTGTATTTGTTGTATTTTTGGATTTGTTTTTGCTATTTTAATTATCACTAATTACCCCTTATCAGTGTAATGACATCTGTGGCTATTATAAAATCATCTCGACGGTTGTTTTTATTTTGATGTGCCGAGATGCGGCACGCAATGTTATGTTGAGAGAAGAGGCTTTAGGTGTGGTGAATGGTAAGTCTGTTGAATGCAGAAATATGAATGGAAATGTTATTATTAACTGGTAGGTAAAGAAATCTGAAATTTGAAGTTCAGCCTAACCGCCTGTTTTATTTTAAAGAAATATTTTCGAAATCACTTTCATCAAATAAAGAATTCCATAAAACTAAAACACAATTATTATGGTAACTGTTACCTGAAAGTTGGAAGAGTGAAAATTCTCAACTTGTATCTTAGCTACCGAAGACAGACTTTGATCACGTTGAGCACTTAATATAATATTAAGCTTAATAATTTCTAAATAAATAATAAATGGAGGTTTTTTTTATGATTTTAAGCAACATTCTGGACTTAAGCAACAGGTAACTCCACCATAGTTTTACTTGATGAATGTCAGAAAAGTTTGAGAAAAGCAAATTTATTAAGGGGGTATTCTAGTCTAGAAATTTTTTTTATTTTCAAAGTTTAACTATTCAAAAATATGTGTACAAGAGGATTATTCAAAATTCAAATTATTTTCGGAGAAATAGGCATTTTTCTGACCCGGCATCCAAACTGGTTCGGCCGGAACTAATCGAACAAAAGACAGAAAGTTTAAACGCGTTTTTCTCAAAACTGATTTTTCGGATTAATACCCACGACTTCTCAGGTTCTACTGGACCGATTTACTTGAAATTTTTATAGTCTTCTTTATTTTTATTTTTTTATTTTTATTAGTTATAAAAAATTCGAAATAGTCAGAAAAAGCGATCCGAAAAAACTTTTTTTTTTCAGGCAGTCGAAATTTTGTTGTTTCCGTAGTTCCGACCATTGCGACATTATTCTAGATTAATAATCTTTTTTTCTTTTTGGTTTCAGATAACTAGGAGGGTTGAAATCATGGGTATGGTCACGTGAAAATTTTTAGAGACCCCCACTTCGTCGGCTCATAATTTTTGAAATTTTTGAAATTTTTTACTTTTTTTAGTTTTAATTTTTTTCTCTACTCTTCTAAAATTAGCAAATAACTAATAAAAAAATGGATAGCAAAAATATTAATTAATTAATTTTTTTACGATACCTTAAAAATTACCTGAAATTCATGCTTCTTTACTAGAATACCCCCTTAAAAGAAATCATTATCATAGAAGATTCAAAAGTTAATAAAAAATAGGGCGTAGCATCCCACTATTAGCTGAAATTCTATATCTCAGGAAATATTTGAGCTATTTCAAACAAATTTTAGTGCTTGACATTATTTGACAAACTTTTAAAGAATGATCCATTTCAAGATTCCCAACTTTTTTAAAGAAAAAACAGAGCAACTTCAAAAATAATGGCGAATGTTTACAATTCAATCTAAAGAACATTCTTTGGCATTTATTTGTGGAAGATTATATCGTTCAAATGTATGCCGTGGCTACGTCTCAGATGGTTCATCCGTTGAGATAAAACTTCAAAAACTCTTTCAAGCATTTCGACTGGCAATTGGTGAATAACAGGCGGGATTTTTTGCTCCAAGACCTAAACTGAAGCGGGATTGTCCTCATAGCCTTTAGACTTGATATATCCCCACAGAAAATAGTCTAAAGGTGCGATATCACATAATCTTGGTGGCCAATCGACCGGCCCAAAACGTGAAATTATCTGCTCATTAAAGTGTTTTCTCAATAAGTGCATTGGTTAATGCAGTGTGTGGGAAAGGACACCGTCTTGTTGATACTAAATGTCGCCGATATCACGAACTTCAATTTCATGCAACAAATATCGGGTTATCATGGCGCGATAACAGTAGCCATTGACGCTTACGTTCTAAATTTTTTTTTAATATGAAGCGATAATTCCACCGGACCACAAACGACACCAAAACATTTTTTTCTGTCTCTTGAATCTCTAAAGGTTGCTATTCGTCCCTAATGCGGCAATTCAGCTTTTTTACATACTTTTTGAGCCAGAAATTGGCCTCATCGCTAAACAAAATTTTTCCCGAAAACGTCGAACCTTTTTGAAACTTTTCAACAGCCCATAAAGCAACGCGATGCTCGATTCTCATGGGCCCACTTTCAGCCACGGCTGCTATATTTTCTTCACTGCTTGCTAGACATGGTCTATTCGGTCGAATATTATACAATAATAAATATAGAATCTCTAGGTCAGCGATGGTGCTGCGAATAATACGCTCAGTGGGCCAATAATATTGACCATAAGTTGAGCGAAACACGCCAAACACATTTTTTACAGAAGGTGGGTTTTCGCAATAAAGTTGAACGACAGGCGTAAGTCTTTCCGTGACTAAATGCCAAAAATTCTGAACAATGTAACATGAGAGCCTGACACGACTTACCGGTGATCTATCCAAAAAAAGCTATGGAAAAGCCTCTTTACTTGGATCAACCGTTATATAAACGATCAGCGTGATGAGCTGAATCAATTTAGCCATATCCTCCGAAGATATTGTTTAGATCGGACCGCAATAAAATGTCATATAAACTGAACTATCAAATTTAAGTTCTTCTAAGGAAGACTTGATTCTGTGAAAAGTTTCCAAAATTTATTAGGAAAAACTAAATCGGTTTATAATTGCCAAAGTCATTTAGCATTTACATACAAGGTTTGCCAATTAAGTAATGAGACTGATTTTATTTCTACTACTTTGGGGGACTTCTTTGAAGGGGATGGCAGAGTTGTAGAATAATTTTCAAATGTACGGTTTTTATGGAATCAGTCTTATTACTTAATTGTCATACCTCGTACATACCAGTATAAAATATGACACTATTTTTGACTTATTGTATATACCATTAACTTCATTAGATCTATAGGCAGCGGTATATAGAGGGAGAGACAGAGAGCATTAGAGTAATAACGAGAGATATTTAATGGAAGTGCAATTTGCTTGGGTACTTTCGACTACCTTTTTACAGCAATTGGGGTCGTATATTACCAATAAAACTCGAATATTATCTGTCAAGACGTCAACTGTCTCGAACTTACCTATGTACCCAAGTGACTTCACATAACCATACAAAAAATAAATTTTTCGCTGATTGTATGCCAAGGAGCGCGATCTTGTCGGAACCAAAGCTCGTCCACATTAACATCCACGTCTTTGTAAGCAAAATCTTCCGAAAGTAGATGTACATAGGACCCATTGATGCGCGCGATGGTAGATGGACTCATTTGGGGCTTCCTCAAAGCTCCACTTCACTTCAGCAGTGCAGGGCGTCTACACAACTGCAACCTGAGCGCGACATACCAGACATGATGGCATTGACGTTGATTGCAGTTGGTCAGTCCATTACTCGGCTAACGGTAAACAAATTAATATGTTATTTCTAAAACAAAAAAATTAACAAATATTTCAGAGACAGTCAAATAAAGCCTGCAGCAATTAGAAGCAATTCTCATTAAAAAATGCGACTCACAGCTGTCCGAAACCAGGTGTCATTTTTCAAGTGTCATTCATAAACACATGCACACACACGCTCGCACGTAGGTGATGAATTATGTAATTAACAGTAAACATAACATTTTTTATAGCCAGTTACAGCTGTTCATTCGAGCCAACATCGCGCCTTGACACATTCAATTATTTTGAATAACGCTTCGTGTACATGTTTGTGTGTGTGTGTGTGTGTGCGTGCGTGTGTGTGTGGGTATTTTGCCACATGCCCGACTGCTAAATGACTACGCTGGCGCGCTAGCGGCTAATTTCCGACAAATGCAAGCGAATTCTAAACATTTTATTGCAAAATATCGTGTTAACTGAAGTGAATAGTTTATGATTTAGTATCACCGCCAGCGCTGGAAGCCATCACACCGGGACACTTCCTGTCACTTTTCGCGAGACACACCAGCCAACACACACACACACGCACATATGCACGCATACATACACACAAAGAGCGAAAAAAACATGAACGATTAAATTACTGGAAAAAAATTGAAATATATGTATGTATAAATTGTAAAAATGTATGTACTATATATGTATGTAATATATATTATATAACAGCAGTATATACATACATACATATTTGATATCGACATTGCTGGTGTATGTGCATGTGTGTGTTTGTGTAGGTGTGCTGTGGCATGAAAGCGCGTTACCCGCCACCACGTCATAATTTGCCGTTGTTACAACAACAAACAACAAAAAGAACAACAACAACAACAACTACTGACCGTGCCTTGCCTGCCGTTCACTCCCAACTTCTACGCTCGCAGCGTTTGTTGGTCGCAATGTTGTTGTTGTTGCTGCTGCTGCTGCCACTAATGCCAATGCCCTGTTGCCAATCAGCCGTACATCCCCACATACACACACGCACGCATACATATTTGCAGACATACTAAAATCGTTAAGATCTGGCTGATTGTTTACGACGACTTTTCAACTGCTTGCCATTGTTCTTAGTGTTGTTGTTGTTATTGCTGTTAAAATTTTTGTTGTGCTCTCGTTGTAGTCATTGTAGTTGTTGTTGTTGTTGATGCTGTTCTTGTTACTGTTGATCATGTTAGTTGCCAAACACCTGTTCTTGTATCGTTGTTGCTGTTGTTGTTCTTGTAGCTACTGCCGTTGCTCGGCGTGCAACAAACATTCCTGGTCTAACTGGCTAGCTGACCACTGGTGAGTGGTATATATGTCTATATAGTATATGTATGTGTATACATATATATATGTACAGTAAAGTATAATATATATATATAGATCACAATATATATTATTACTCGCAGTCGCCGCATGCCACTAATGCCATGCTAACTGCTATATCACACAGCATGCTATATAATTGTAAGCGCACACATACAAACAAGCACAGGCACACACACACACACACACGCATACGTACACAGCTGGTGGCTTGTAAAGTTAAATGGCTTTATCTAAAACAAATTTAGTGTTACTTTTAGTTGATTTAAGTGTCCATTCGTACATCTTGTGCACTGATCTCATCTGTCTATTTGCCGAAATCGCCTCAAACCACAGCTGCTGCCAACACAACACACACACACATACACATACTCGTAGATGCGAGTTTAATTGGCAGCACTTCGCTCAAAGCTCATCTATTCTGCACTTCTCTCATGTTTATATAAGTGTGTGAGTCTGTCTGTCTGACAATTTTGCCATTCGTCTGCATATTCATTTGATTTTGTTGTTGTTGTTGCTGCGACGCGTAATAACTTCTTTGCTTGAAATATTTTGCCTGTTTTCCTCATTTTTTTCAAATTAGTTTTACAATTTTTCCACAATGGTCACTGGAATTGTGATTTAGCTGGCTTGCGCGTGCCTTTCGGTTCATACCCACACAGCACACACAGAACACCCATATACATGCCTACATACACACACATACATATGTATGTACATACTCCTATTTACCGCATATACAACATGCCCGCTTGTCCGTCATTCATCTATTCGCCAGCTGGTTGTTGTTGTTTGCAGTGATTTTCAATTTGCATTTCTCCATCTACAATCTGGCATCACTGGCTGCATTCACAACAAATTAAGCCGCATTTTTACAGTTACATTCATGCACTTCGAATAATTTCAGCTCCAGTAGTTATTTAAAGGGTTCCACCAACAAACAACCACAACAACAACAACAACACAACAAACATCAACACCAACAGCAGCGTATGCAAATAATATAAGCAAATGCTATGACAGCGGAGTCGAGTTGGCGGCTGCATGAATTCCATTCGTTATAACTACCGGAGAATGGCACAGTGTGGTGAAATGGTGAAAAATTGCATATTAAACTTTATGCTAGTACGGCTTTAGATTTCTCTAATCAAATGGTGGATTTCATAGTCGAAATATTACCCTTAAAACCTGCAGATTCGCAGTTGAATTCAATTCAATGACCATGCCTCTTCGCACCCGAAGAAGTGCGCGAGCTATTTTGGCCGGAAATTCCCAGTGCATCCTTCGGTAGCCAAAGCCAAACGATGTGTTACCCGACGGCTTGCCAAAGAACAAAAAGACTGCCCACCACCCTAACTTCACCGTTGAGGAGGTTCGGAGTATCATCAACTAATCAAAATCGTCCAAATCCATAGGTCCTAATGGAATAAACATGCTGATGCTGAAGAAGCTCTTCAAACTGTCGCTGATCACTTTTCAAATACCCGATGTGTGAATGAATTGGATGAGTGATTCCACTACTGAAACCTGGGAAACCCGCCAACAAAGGGGAAGCATATCGTCCCAAAACTCTCCTTTGCTCAGTAGTGAGGACACTTGAAATCTTGCTACTCCCGACTTTCTGTCACCACCTAAGTCTATCGGACGATCAGCATTGCTTCCGTAAACTGCCCAGCACTCAGCGTCATTAACGCCCAGATCATAGCATCAACCAAAAACCACTCTGCGGCGGTCCTTAACTACGCCGCAATGAAAATGGTCGCCTGCATGCAGTGAAACGCAGACGAAGAAGTTTCAGACATGTGTCTTGATTTCTCCGATCGAATATCTACACAGTGACGCCCGTATGCTCCCAGTTAAGGGGCATAATGGACTCATCTAAAAGCAGTTTCTGCTCCGGTGTTTTCGTAGAAACCATTCCTGCAGTCGCCTACTTGGAGTGGAACCACCTAGGAACATTAAGAGATATTTTCTTAACTACGTTGGCGAAATAAGACAATACGCCAATCTGTCTTCGCAGTTAACTTCAGACATTCACTGACCGCCATTCAAAGTGATTCCCAAGATTCCCCGAGTGGAACCAAGAAGTAATTTTTATAGGTTTGGAGATTAAGTTGAACAAACACCTACAGCAACCTGAAGTTTTTGTTGTATTCACAAGGAAGTTCAAAATCCCTGAGGCGCTTCTATTACTAACTGGGGAAAAACGTTCTCAGCCGGCTGACAGAATTAAGTACCTACAGCTCATTCTAAACAGGACAAGATGTTGGAAAAGACTATACTGGCGAGTGTCAACCGTCCAGGTGAATACTTGTACACTTTAATTTCATTCCAAAATACTTGGATTACGAGGTCACCGAACCTAGTCCTGACAGCTGTTTTTTAGCTAATACATATCTGCGGTGGGGGTATAGGATTCGAGGACTCGCTGTGGGAGAGGGCCGGTGAGCTTTTTTTACCGATGGATCAAAGCTTGCGGGGATTATTAGTGGAAGAGAACACTGTCGGCCACTTTCCATCAGCAGCAGTTTTAAACTTCCTCATCACTACAGAGTCTCGTCACTGTCAACAAGCTTCACATTTCAATGGTAATAGGAGTTCTTATTATAAACTCTCCGATCGGAATTCATGTCATAAGATTGAATATATTACTGGAAGCCCACTACAGTTGTTTGGAAAAAGATGAGAAATAATCGTCACAACAGTTCCTCCTGGAATGTCTTTTGCCAGATAAAGGCAAAATCACCTAGGGCCTCATATTTTTAGATAAATTATCCATTGAATAATTTTCCGACACTCGTTCAGCACTCTAGCACACAGTGGCGAATGATTTTGGCAACGCATTGGCAACGGTTGCCTACTGCCGCTTCGCTGTTGCAATCAGTAATAGGAAAAAACTGTTGTTTGTTACCGTTTCGCTGCTGCTCGACTGCGCCCAACTAGCGTATTATTGTTTACCGCAACTACCTCACACACACACACACATAGCCACTCAAGTGTAGTGTATGTGTGTTTTGATGGGTGTGTTCGTGTAATGGCGTTGGCATGCGGTCAATTGGTGGCCAGCACCTGTGCCGCTCGAGTTCAAATTGGGGTGAAATGGTGAGAAAATTATCCAACTCATAGTTTCTGCTGCCTTCGCACTTCTAATGGCGAAGACTTCAAGCGCTAGGCAAGCTTATTAAGCATCTTTCTGCTTTTGCCAAGGTAGCTAGCTTATTTTCAGCTTCGCGCTTCCACATGCGGGTTAGGTCCTTTTCGCGCTGCAATTTTCGCCCGTCTATAATAGTGGCCAAAGCATTAGCCGCTGTGTAATCGAGTGTGTGTGTGTGTGTATAAATGCGTGTGTTTCTTTCCCAGCGAGTGTGGAATAATAACGGCATTGTTCTGAGATTGCTAAGTGCATTATTAACTGGTGTTTTCGGTGCCTGCGAAGAGTGCAAATTGGGCAAATGCGAACCGGTCATCTTATGTAATCGTAATGAGCTGCGTGAATTCAAGCGGCTAATCAGAGATTAACGGTTAGATCGGCAAAGTATAGTGTTGTAAGTACATAGGGTTCATAGGGCTTATACTAAGTCACATAAATCATAATATTAGTTATAAGCAATGGAAGAATTGACATGATGGATGCGATGGTAAATATCAGAGACTTCTATGAAGTCAACGAAGATGATCAATACAGCTCTAAAACATTCAAAACAATAGCTTTTCTTAACATCACCGATGGGATTTTGTAGCTAAACTTTAATCCAGATTTGCCACACTTCTTTTGAGTGTTATTAATTCAAACCAGCCTAATAAGGCATAATCAGCATAAAAATAAAAATATCAAATATATAGAGGATGTCAAGGAACACTTAAGATATCCTGTGACTGAATGGCCTAGGAATCCAAAATATCCAGGGGCAATGAAATATAAATATCAATTATAATAATACAGGGGATTGATGGCCAATAATATGTTAAATAAACTCTGAAGTGTTAGAAACAGAAATCAATCGTGGTTGTCTTAAATCAAGGCATGCTTACATGAAGACGTACAAACATCTAACAATTTTCAGCATAAAGTTTGTTTCTAAAGATATTCCCAGCAAAAGCTGTGTATATAGGGATATAGTATTCGTCCAAAAGGCTTAAAATGAAATACTCATTTTGTTCGAAAGATTTTCTGCTCTCTCCGAAGTTACACTCAGCCATAGCTAAAATATGATTGCAGGTCTTCCCTTTTAACCTGATCAATTCAACAATACTTATGTTTGTAATAACAAGCTTCACTGACAGCTTTCCATTATACAGAGGACTTGCACATAAGTGCAGTCAAATTTTCCACCGTGCGACTAAATCCAGGTGTGGTTTTCAGCTTTTCCCTTATACTTGAAAACCAAGGGCAATGATAGAGTTCGTGTTTAGAGTCTTATAGACGCTTTTGTACAGGTCGGACAATATGGACTAGAGTCATTACGATTTTTGTATATGTAGCTTCAAAAGCACCCATGGGCACTGAATATTTGGGTCAGATAGAAATCCAGGTCCCCATGTTGTATATCTTTCCACGAATGTATGTCCGGAATCAGTGTGTAGGTCCATCGTACTTTACATGAAGTTTGCCACCGTTGCCGCCACATCGCGATGCTTTTGATTCTCTCCTCTTTTTTTGCTGCAGCAGACGTCAGTGATAAGTTGTAGTTATATTCGCGCGAATTCGTCTTTCTGGATGTCAACCTTCTCAGCGTCATTTGATATGTGAGATTTATGAAGCACAACCGTGCTCACTCAATTTCTAAAAGTAGACTGATTGTATTGTTTATACTCTGGACGCAGATTCTTTCAACGAAACCTCTAATTCTGCATGCTAACATTTTCCTGATTAAATACTTGTATATTGATTTCCTGATTTTTCTAAAAAAATAAAAAACTTCCATCACCTTAAAAAGGATCGACTTCCTTAATAATAACAGACAGCAACTCAATAACAGATGCCAAAAATGAGACCCTCGCACAATTTCCTCATCACTACAATTCTACAGTTCAGCACAAGAAGCTCTGTAAGAGCTCATATGTACGAATAATGCATAAACAAAGCACTGCATATACTTACGCATTACTTTCGAATTTCGAATCCTACACCAGCGGTCAATTGTTGAGTGTCAGTCGCTAATTAAAATGTAAACCGCACCAGACATTCGACAGAAAAGGCGTTGATTTACCGTTTTTTGAGCACTTTATTTGTATTTTTTTTTCTAAATTTCCTTTCATCCATTCAACTTGCGAATTTTTCCATACCTTTTATTTTGCTATTGACCAAATATGTGCACAATTTTATTGCAGTTAGGCTCAACTAAACATTTCATTTTATTTGCGTTTTTTTGGCAACGAAAAACTGCTGAAGTCGAAACAAATGAACTCACAAAACCAAAGTAAAGAGGCAAAAGAGTTTGGTAAGCGAGCAAAAATGAAGAAACGAATACGCGAATTTAGCTGTAAACCAGCCGAAATAAAACCGCTTTTGCTTTGGGTTAAATTAAAGATTTTATCGAACAAAATTCCAGCTTCATTCTTGCAACAAAGACACAAAATTCAAGCGATTGCTTACGACTCGACGCGACTCAGCGGATTTTCGAAGGCAAACACTATGCGTTGGGATCGGCCATGCAATGGGCAAAAACGTACAAACAGATGCAAATATATAGTGGGTTGTATGGTATATAGCTACAATTCAATATTCTACTTGTACAGTTAGAAAAATAAAAAATAAAAAAATTTTATTTCTAAAATCTTTAGAAAAGCCAAAGCAGAACAAATATCTTATATAAAAAATGAAAGGAATGGATCACTCCCAACTTTTTTAAAGAAAAAAACAGAGAAACTGAAATTTAATGAAAAATGTTTTTGATCAATCGTAAAAACAAGCCTTATCATTTATTTTTTGAGGGTTATCTCTTTCAAATATTGGCCGCGGCTACGTATGAGATGGTTTATTCTTTGACTCCGTTTTTTGTGACTCGTTCGAGCATTTCGACTAATAACTAGCGAATGACACGCGTGATGTTTTGCTCCAAGGCCTGAATAGAAGCGGGATTGTTCGCATAGATTTTAGACTTCACATTTCCCCCACAAGAGACAAAAGCTTAACGGTGTGATATAACACGATCCTGGTGGCCGATCTAACGTGAATTTATCTGCTCGCCGAAGAGTTCTCTCAATAAGTCGCTTGATTTATGCGATATGTGGGAAGTGGCGCCGGCTGGTTGAAACCAAATGTCTGCTAGAACTGCTTGTAGTAAACAGAGGACTAACTTGAAGAACAAGATCTCGGACCTAACAAAACCTTCCGTGGATCAACACCAAAACCCAATATTGTTTAAATAATCGATATAATTATGCGATAAACTTTGATCAGTGCTGGGACCATAGTAAATTTCTTAAAATTTTCGAGCCCGTTACTCTTTCACAGATTACCAACATTTTTTCACGAAGTACACAAAATTTTGCGCACAAAAATATCGAAACAAATGTTTACGAATAATATATACGTTGGAGCACACAGCACAGCGAATAAATGCCACCAAAGCCACCAAAGTAGCAACGCAACAATAACAATAACCGTAAGATTTAAGTAAATACACAATAGAACTGCCACTACACGGAGGAAGAATTCAATTCACCAGCCGGTGAGGGCCAAATACACACCAAACAACGGACCCAGACGACACAACAACACAAACAAACACAATTTGGGAAAGCAGCAAACAAAAGCTTGCGTTGCCAAATACAATTTTAGGCGCCTAATCTAGCATCTGGTGTGGCGCGCTTTAAGGAAGTACGCCAAGAATTTGCATGCGAAGAACAGAACCAAAAAACAAACACAATAGAGCGTATTCTTTGGTATGCTGCAGCCCAGTGAGAGGTGTTGCACACAAAGCCGCAGACGGTGCGCCAAATAAATGCGCCGCTGAGTATGTGTGCTTGTGCGCGACACTGTGACCACAAATATTTGCAACAATGCAGTGCAATGCGCAAATTAGCGAAAAGTTAAGAGAAAACAACAACAACAATGACAATAGCAACACAGCGAAGCATTCAATTGCATAAAGGGCACGGAATTCCGCTTGCGGCTCATTTGCCCTGGAAAAAAATTTGCATCGCACAACTGTTTTATTTGTTCGCAGTGGTGCTAACGACCAGCGTTGCATGCGGCAGCCAGCAGTGTGGAGTGTTTGGCCGATTTGCTTTTGACACGCCATGAGCACGAAACAGGCGCAAATAAGAAGCAAAAAACAACAAAAAAAAACCGCCATGCACTTGAAGACAATAGTTCCGAATCCGAAAAGGAAGAAAATACAAGTAATTTATTTGTACCGCTAGCATTGGGAGCAATTTTTCACTGCAAATTTAGTGCAACAAAAATTAAAAAATAAAATAAAATGAAATGTTGCATATTCAAATACTGTTTTCAGTGTTATAAGATATTTTTGTTTTTGTTGTTGTTGATATTATTTTTTATTAGCTTTAGTTAATTCTTGTTGTTGTTGCAATTATTCTGGCTGTTTTGCTACTACTTTTGTTTTTGTTGTTGTTCTTTTTCTTCTTTTTGTTGTTATTACTGTTGTTCTGTATTTTTCGTTGTCTACGTTTTTGTTGCTTTTGTTGTTGTTTCTCTTACTATTTATGTTGTTGTTGTTGTTTTTTTTTGCTTCTGTTAATGTATTAATTGTTTTTGTTGTTGTTATTACTGATATTATTATAGCTGTTGTGTTTGTTGTTTTTGCTATTGCTGTTGTTGTTATTATAACTGTTATTTCGTTATTACTATTGTTGTTGTTATAAATGTTGTTGCTTTTATTTTTTCAGTTGATTTTGTTATTGTTACTATTGCTGTTGTACTTTTGTTATTGTTGCTATTATTACTGTTATTTTTGTTTGTTACTATTATTGTTGTTGTAAATGTTGTTGCTTTTATTCTTTTAGTTGTTGTTGTTATTTTTGTTAATATTGCTGTTGTGGTGTTTTTCGTTTGTCGATGTTTTTTCGCCTTTGTTGCAACTGTATTTAGCATTGTTGTTGTTGTTGTAGTTTTTGTTACTGCATTTATTGTTGTCGCCAAATTCGAATTAGTTTATTGCACTCAAGCGCTGCAAAGGTCATTGCGCCTACCCGTAACCTTATCTGCCCGCAGATCTCCATACACACACGCACACACACGCATAGGAGACTTAATTCTCTGCATGTGTGTGCGTATGTCAATTTCTTAATTGCATCTGTATTCCCATTAACATGCGTGCTGATATCTATATATACATACGTGTGTGTGTGTGTGTGTGTGTGTGCCCAGATTACTTCGAATCCATTCACCGCCATCGACAGCGCTGCCACCACCGCCGCTGCTCTGCCGTCGCTGCCGCTGATCATCTCTATGTGCCACTATGTGGCAGCAAGTTGCTGTGGCAGCGTCGGCGGTGGCGGCGGCATATCTTTCAATGAGTTACGGCCGCTGCGTTGCGCTGATGGCAAGGTAAATTAATTACCTCGGAAGGCATTCTTTTCAACAACCATCCAACAACTATGCTCGCAACTGCGGCGCAATGAACTTTTGCTTTGCCATTCTAGTTGCCACATACATCACAACACACTTCAGTTCTATACTCTCATACACACATACACACAAGAATAAAATGTATTTAATTTGTCCGAGTTTTTTTTTGCGTTTTAATTCCGTTTTGCCTTCGGCCAAAGGGGGAGTTTTTTTGTTTTGAGTGGGCTAAACAATGGCTAACTGTTAGTTGCGCAAACAAAACGGTTTATTTGGCATTTATTTATATGCCAACCTGTACTTAGTAGTGATTTTTATAGTGTAATAAATACATACATACGTATGTATGTATCTTAATCTGCGCCAACCGAGTGCGACTAGACAAAGTGTGGAGGTCTTTAGTTTCACAGAAATGCTCGCTAAACTAGTTTCAATTCTACAAATGCTCTAACTCTCAGTTTGTTTTTTTATTCGATAAATATATTATATAATTTGCGAAGTAAGTTAACAGAATATAATTTTGCTACAGAACTAAGTCTGAACTCGAAACACCTGATCGGTTGTACAAATGATTTTTAGAGATGCTTTCGGACAGAAGAAAAAGCATCACTAATGAGGTTAAAATTTTTCAATGAAATATTAGTATAAGTGTCCCCGAACAGCATCCAAACAGAGAATATAATTTTTGTATCACAGGTCTATCCTTGAAAAGCCTTTTTTAAAGAGGTTTTAAATGACCAGCACGAGGGAGCCTATAGCTGAAATATGCTTAAAAAGTATACTCTATCTCTCTATCTATCTATCTCTGAGGCAAAATATATGTCAACCGCTTAGAGAGCTGAAATATTTGAGAACATACATATGTAGCAGTGGAAATAGCCAAATTGACCTTCAAAACGCTTTCTAAAAATGGTCAACATGTTTCGAAGAGATACTCGTAGGGTTTGGAGAGTTAAATTATTCTTAAAAAAATATATTTGGAATATTTTAAATTCTGCGGTAAAACTATAATATTAAAGGTTAGGTTAAATTAATCAGGTAGGCCAATAAACCACGCATAGACCATTTTGGTTCCTTTGCGAGTTCAGTTACTAGATCCATGAGCAGTAGTCATCCTATAGAATAACTGCCTTTGACGTGAATTTTAACAGACTCTGCGGCCTCACTGGTGATAGCCCACTAGTGATACCTCCCCCAGTGTATAATACCGTGGGAACCCCAGATGCTTATAACGTAGTCTTGGCCCAAGAGATCCTCAATTGTTTCCCTAGTGCCTTGCTCTAGACATTACCTGCAGTCTTCTCGATCTCTCAGCTCCAAGTCAGCGTGTGTCGCCACCAGACAGTGACCAGTTAGTATTCCGATCATTTTTCCATAGTCTCTCTATGGAGTGCCAATAGGAATTTTGTGATCGAACTGTGATCATGACTTTTGCTTGTTCCATCGGCTTTTGAGACAATACTAAAGCTTTCAAAACAAATATTTATTTCACTTAGCAATTTTGCCCAAGAACATTTTTGAATTCTTTATAAACTTTTTTTCAAAGAAATATATATTGGAAATATCTTAAGATTGAGAAATAGTCGCCATAATTTTTTAACTAACGAACTAACCGTAAATAATTGCATATTTTCTCGAAGAATATGATTTATCAACTATATCTTGATTTCTGGATCAAGGCTCTAGGTTAATTTTTCTCTCAGAGCCTTGAACATTGATCGGATATAGATAGAGATGAGAGTAACGATAGCTCAAGAGATCGATCCTAACAGGGTTTCCACTTGAATAGTTTAGAACGCTGGACAATTGTGATACCTCTTATATAATTAATCATAGGACTCTCACAACTCGACAATGGAAAAATAGAGCGAATGCAGTAAAAGCATCGAATCTGGTCACCGCACTGTGTAAGTTAGAGTTTTTTGTTGGAATTTTCTGTCTTAGCGTTGTTTTGTCGCTGACGCAGCCACTTAGTGTGATTCTGCAGAACGAATCAATCGATCTTCCAAAAACATCAAACGTCATAACAACATTGAATACACGAAGAATGCATGCTAATCATCACTTTAATGAATTTTTTTCAAATGCCACACAAATGGATGAAAAATTAGATGTTGTAGCAAAAAAACCCGGAATATGTGGTCGTCAGAGTCATCGAAACAATCACCCATCTCAAAGCTTAAAACCTTAACCTAGAAGAAAAATATATAACTGTACTCATTGAATGCCTAGTTAGACGTTTTGGGAAAATCTTGCCAGAAAACAAAGAACTGCAAAAATCGAAACTCAAAGCAGAAGTTGCGCCTTGGCGAAAGCAAAGAAAGATGCAAATTACTATGAAAACGCAAGTGCTTTCTGCGCTAGAAACCCTCAGCTCTTGCGATAAAGATACATATATATCACGTGCCTTACACTTTGCCAGCCACAAATGAATCCTTTTGACTGAATGATCCTTTTTTTCTTTGCGCCGAAACAAGACTTGGCTCAGAACAACGATGCTCCAGAAAAGATTGAATGACTGAACACTTCTCAACATAAACTACGAAATTGCTGTGAAACCTGAAGAAGTAATAGAAATATTGCTAAAATGAACACTGTAGTATTTTTGTTGTAAAATAAATGTTGAAATATGCATAAAGAAAATTAGAGTGTACAGTTACGCATTTTTCAAATAAAGTAAAAAATTTATATAGTTCCCCCTTAAAGTTCTTCTCTGAATACGCCTTTGTACCAGAACCATACTCAACAATAGAACAAGATAGTAAATACCTCAATATCAAACAAATATTCTGTGAATACTACGTATGATAAATTTTTTGGAGAAAGAAGGAGAAATAAGTATTAGAAAGAGCAACTTTCAACACTTTCATTCAACAATTAAAGTTTTTTGACCTTCGGAAACACCAAAAAAAAGTAATGCGGCTTTTACTCAATGAAAAATTCCAAAGCAACCTCAAAGAGAAGAGTAAATTGCCTTCAAAAATTCGCCGGAGGGCCTTATTAACTATTATGAGGAAGTCGACAATCATTCATATAAATAATAAAAGTACATTTGAATGTCACTAATCGATAAAATGCGGCACAAATCAAAGTTCAAAATGTCCGCGCATTAATTTGAAAAAGTTAACTTGAAGAATAAAAAAAATTAAACCCCAAGGTTGCCTGTGGGGAAGTATGCTAACCTTGAGGGCGAGTTTCTAAGCCGGTGCGATTGAAGGCACTCATGCAGCGAGGTACATATATACGTTGTGTTTTCCACGTACATATGTATTTGTATATGCAACGATGCATGCAACCATAACAGCGCTAAGGACGCTCCAGGTCATACAATTATGTAACGCGTTGAAGAAAGTGGAAGATGTGGAAGGCAAAAGACAGTGAAAATTGTAATTATGAAATAAGTGGTTATTTGAAAAACAGTACTTTCTTGTAAGTGGCATGATTAATTAGCTGGCAAAAGAAACGCCTTTATTCTACTTAGAATCGATATTCATTTGTAATTAATGTTTCAATTGTGGGGGGGATTTTTTCATTAAAAGTTAAGTAACATTTGGCAGACTTCGTTCTATTTGGAATTTGTATTTGTTTTCAGTAAACCCAGAAAACATCTATTATTATGGGGAATGCCGTATGAAAGGATTATTTCCAAGTCAAAATCGATTGCGAGACATTCAACATAACACTTTCAAGTACTAAACAGTATTAAAAACAGTAAGGCGTGGAAACATGAGTATGATAACGCACGTAACGTCACCCAAAATTCAAAACACTTATCATTTCTTTACAGTAGAAAAAAAAAATCGAATCTAGATCAGAACTTAGTTTCGTATTGCCCCTTAACTTCAGTATTTATTGGACTTATTATTCACAGTTAAAATTGTTTAGCATCGATTATGCATAATGGATTTTTATGCCGTCACAGAAACTTAGAAAGTGACACATAATGCCTTTATTCCCAGCTTACATATGGCTAGCTAGAAATACAACAAACTAAGTACCTAAAAACAATACCAAATACATTTGTCACCAGATTTCGTATAAATAGTAAACTTATAAATCAAACAAAAAATATAAAAACTATAAAATGACCTTGAGTTCAATGGCAAGCAAAAAGCTTGGATTATGCATTTCGAAGCTGCCTTTGTGGCATAAATATCTGCCAACCATTCGACATCCTTTCGTTTTTAGTGTGAGTTTGGGAAAGTAAGCGCCAGCGAGTCCGCCGCCGCTACGGAAGGTGTCTAGTAAAAGTACAGATAATTTAATTATACGACGAAGGAAGCTTCCAATGGAAGAAAAAAAAAATAACGAAACATATTTTAATACGAAATTAACGGAGAAGATAAACATTATTTTTTGGTATTGAGGAAAAGATGATATAAGGAAAAGTGTAGATTGCTACTGGTATAAAGAGCCGTGGTTTATGGTGGGAATCGATATTTAAGCAAATTTTATGTAAAAATGTCTAATATGTGAATTAATAAAATAAAAGAGATACAATTACAATTAGAAACTGGGATAGATAGAGATGGAGATAGTAATAGAGATGGAGATAGAGATAGAGATAGTGATAGAGATAGAGATGGAGATAGAGATATAGATAGAGATAAACCTAGAGATAGAGATAGAGATAGAGATAGAGATAGTGATATAGATATAGATAAGGATAATGGTAGAAAGCTAAATAGCGTGAGATACAAATCCTATCATTTATAAGCTGGCTTCCGCCATAGCAAGCAATCACGTTTGCAGCTATTATGCTATCTATAATAATAAATTAAATTTTCAAAAAGCCCATAATTAATCTTTATTTTATTTAGACTTTTATTTTACTACCTACAGAACTTTTACAGCTACAAAGACATTGTATGCATATCTTCGAAGTACAACAGCAATAATTGCCAATTGTTTGCAATTTTCCCGTCTCTGTCTACCAATAAACAATTAGCTTTTATGTTCCTAACCTAAAAATTTCAATTTAAATTTCAGGAGTGCATAAGAAGTATGCAGAATATTTTACATTGTCTCAGCGCTGATTTAAGCAGTAAAATTTGCATTCAAAGAGCATGACAAAGCGCTTACTTGTTCTCATTCTAGTGCTTCAGTTGCATATTTTTCTGCTTTTCGCGATAGCCGACGAGAAGTGCAGCATTAAAGTGCCTCTTAAGGTATTAGCATTCAAATGCGAAATAAATTATAAATTTTACTCACAAAATGCGCAAGTTACCAATTGAGATAATCACAACAATGAAAGGAAGTTGCAACTGTGACGTTATACCCGGAGCGAGTTTCCGTCGAAGTTATTTCGTAAAAGTAGTTAAAGTTAACCTAATTTAAACTTAAACCTAAACTTAAACTTAAACTTAAACTTAAACTTAAACTTAAACTTAAACTTAAACTTAAACTTAAACTTAAACTTAAACTTAAACTTAAACTTAAACTTAAACTTAAACTTAAACTTAAACTTAAACTTAAACTTAGACTTAAACTTAAACCTAAACTTAAACTTAAACTTAAAAGTAAACTTGGACTTAGACTTAGACTTAGATTTAAACTTAAACTTAAACTTAAACTTAAACTTAAACTTAAACTTAAACTTAAACTTAAACTTAAACTTAAACTTAATCTTAAACTTAAACTTAAACTTAAACTTAAACTTAAACTTAAACTTAAACTTAAACTTAAACTTAAACTTAAACTTAAACTTAAACTTAAACTTAAACTTAAACTTAAACTTAAACTTAAACTTAAACTTAAACTTAAACTTAAACCTAAACTTAAACTTAAACTTAAACTTACACTTAACTTAACCTTAAACTTAAACTTAAACTTAGACTTAGACTTAAACTTAGACTTAAACTTAAACTTGAACTTGAACTTAAAGTTAAACTTAAACTTAAACTTAACTTAACCTTAAACTTAAACTTAAACTTAAACCTAAACTTAAGCTTAAAATTAAACTTAAACTTAAACTTAAACTTAAACTTAAACTTAAACTTAAACTTAAACTTAAACTTAAACTTAAACTTAAACTTAAACTTAAACTTAAACTTAAACTTAAACCTAAACTTAAACTTAAACTTAAACTTAACTTAAACTTAAACTCAAACTTAAACTTAAACGTAAACTTAAACTTAACTTGAACTTAAACCTAAACTTAAACTTAAACTTAAACTAAAATTTAAACTCAAACTTAAACTTAAACTCAAAATTAAACTTAAACTTAAACTTAAACTCAAACTTAAACGTAAACTTAAACTTAACTTGAACTTAAACTTAAACCTAAGCTCCAACTGAAACTTAAACTTAGACTTAGACTTAGACTTAAACTTAAACTTAAACTTTATTTTATTTTTTTTTTAAGAAGTGATTAATGCATTGGGTATAAAATCGCCCGACATGACTAAGATTGCTACCCTGTGTTGATATTCCAAGCTAAGAGCGTTACATTTCTTTACGTTAAGCCAAAAGCATTAATATGTATATTTATGTGTGGGTGCGTGCATGTAAGTAACCAAATGCAACTGTCAGTGAGCGACAAAAAGCGTGAACAGAATTGTAATCGCCAAGAACTGCTTGTAAATTAGAAAATGCGAAAACACGAAAGACTTTAGCAACGAACTCGGCGCTGCGCCAACTGATAAGCATCAACGTTCGTGTACTCCACCATAAAAAACGTAGTACAAATGTGTTAGTCAGTGTACTAGGACTAACTATAAAATAACACACAACAAATCATGAGCATCTACATATATGTGTGTGTGTGTGTGTGTGTGTGCGTGGCTGTATGATTGCAAGAAGCTTCTTAGCGGTTAGATAAGGCGAATTTCACACAAAACCACGAACAAATGAAAAGGCAGACCAGCAAAACAAGGCAAAAAACTTGTAAGTACATCTAACGCACCATTACTTAACATCTGCAGCGCCATCTTCCACGCCACATTTGCCTGCCATCTGCCACAAATCTGCCTGCCTTGCAGTAACCGGCACTTTTCTAGCTTTAACCGCCTTCAACTCGTTAACGCGATTTATGGTATCACGTAATGTGAAACCCGACTCATATTAAGTACACACATACACATACACACACACACACACACACACAGTGCCACATTGACGCTTTAATCAAGCGCGCATCAAATAAAGCGTGTGACAAGCCATCTCCACCCACCCGTCTCCTTTTACAGCATTAACAGCTGTTACACCTCCAACTGCCGCCGACTGAACATGGCTTGGGCATATAGTGCCGTATCAATGCCGCGACAGCAGCGTCTGCGAGTTGTTTGTTGCAACCGAAAATAGCATAAAATTAAGTTGCAACAGCGCAAGACAACAACAATAATTGCAGTTGCAAATACCTGGCCTTGTGACGAAATCGGCGAGTTAAACTCATCACCCGATGTCGGTGGACAGTCGGTGGTGTTGCTGTCGACGGTACACCAAGAGAAATATTTCTGATGTAATTTTGTACTAAATTTGATTAGCGTAGACACCGCTTACGCGAAGGTGGTTGTTTCCTTTCCATTGGCGGCGTTTTTTACGTGGCGGGTACCAAGCCCATCGCACAACCTTGGGAAGGGATGGTTCGCCTACTCACTGTAGCTCACCTTCAAATGGATTTTCTTTGCATGTTCAGAGGATACTCGGTCTGTCTAATAATTCTATATCATATCTAAATTATATAATAAATAATCTGTAAGGAATTATCTATAATCTTCAATCTATAATATATAAACTATAAACTATAATCTTTAATTTATAATCTTTAGTTTGTGAACTCTAATCTCTAATCTATAATATATAATATGTAATCTATAATCTATAATCTGTCTCTATATATCTATAATCCATAATCTATAAACTATAATCTATAATTTATAACCTATAATCCATAATCTATAATCTATAAACTATAATCTATAATTTATAACCTATAATCTATAATCTATAATTTTTAATCTATAATCCATAATCTATAATCTATAATCTATAATCTATAATCTATAATCTATAATCTATAATCTATAATCTATAATCTATAATCTATAATCTATAATCTATAATCTATAATCTATAATCTATAATCTATAATCTATAATCTATAATCTATAATCTATAATCTATAATCTATAATCTATAATCTATAATCTCTAATCTATAATCTCTAATCTATAATCTATAATCTATAATCTCTAATCTATAATCTATAATCTATAATCAATAATCTATAATCTATAATCTATAATCTATAATCTATAATCTGTAATCTGTTAATTTGTAAGCCATTAACCTGTAATCTAGAATCTAGAATCTATAATCTATAATCTATAATCTATAATCTATAATCTATAATCTATAATCTATAATCTATAATCTATAATCTATAATCTATAATCAATAATCTATAATCTATAATCTGTAATCTTTAATTTGTAAGCCATTAACCTGTAATCTAGAATCTACATCCGATTTGACAGCTTTTTAATTTTTAAAATTATTTTTTATAACTTGTTATTCAAATATTTTTTTCAATGTAATAAATATATTGTCAGTTCAACTAGAATAGCGCTGTACCGAAACCAAAGATAATCAACAACAAACTACTTTTATGGAACACTAGAAGTACAACAACAATAACGAAAATTGCAGTTGACAAGGGTAAAAAGCCTAGTCGCATGCAACAACAAGCAACAAAAACAACCGCTGCCTATGCAAATTTCCATCACTCCATGTTCCATAGCGAGAACAAGTACAACAGGAAGTAAGCAACAACAACAGCAACCAAACTAACAATGATGATTACCTCAACAATGGTAACTAATTCGTCTTGTTTGTTGGCAGAAGATTACGATTTGTGTCTCGGTCACGAATTCCCACGTAGTCAGCGGCATGGCAGAAACAACAAAATGCGGCATGAGGCAAATTCATTATAAATATCTGAAAGATACTGCATGCAAGGAGTTGAAGTCAAAAAGAACGGCTACTTACAGCAACAACAACTGCAACAACAGCAGCAGCAACATGTCACAGTGCTTGTTGTTGTTGCGGCAGCGCTTGCCGCTGTTGACATGCAAAATGTGAACAACAATAGCAATAACAACAATCAAGATTGCAGCGGCATGCCGGACTTTTAATGCAACGAAGGCAGCACGGCGACATTGATGAAACTATCGGCCAGGGCCTTCAACGTCAAAATGCTGACTGTTGCCACCAATCAAAGACAATAAAAGCAACAACAGCGCGCGATGGCGATGTCTCTAGCTAAGGCCGTGATCGTGGTGGTGGCGATGGCGCGATGACGACGCGACATTGCGACGATACTGTTTGCTTGCCCGCTAATGTGGCCCGTGCAGACCAGTTCAGTAGGTCAGAGCCAGTTAGTGGACCGAGAACATTTCACCACAATCAATAATCAGGCAGAAGACCAAGGCTACAGACTTTCCGTTTGTTCTGTGTAATGTTTTTTTTTTTTTTTTTTTGTTTGTTTGTAGTGTTGGCGTTGAGGGGTGGCGGTATGCAGCGAGCGAGCATTTATGACTGAATGACTGAAAGCAAATAATAGTTTGAGTTTTATGAATGAATGGAAATATGAGTATGTATGTGTATGAAAATGAGTTTAAGTGTGAGTAAAAATATGAGTATGAATGAAATTGGAAATGTCATTACGTACATATGTATATACGTGTGTCATTGCGAAGTATGAGTGGAAACATGATTATGTGTAGAAATAAGAGCATTTGACAGAAATTAGTTATTAAAATATTTATTATAGAAAATATGTTAGATTATATAGAGTATGGATTATATAGATATAGATTATAGATTAAAGATTATAGATTATAGATTAAAAATTATAGATTATAGAATAAAAATTATAGATTATAGATTAAAAATTACAGATTATAGATTAAAAATTATAGATTATATATTATTAATTATAGATTAAAAATTATGGATTATAGATTAAGAATTATAGTCTATAGATAAAAGATTACAGATTATAGATTATAGATTAAAGATTACAGATTATGGATTATTGATTATAGATTATAGATTAAAAATTATAGATTATAGATTATAGCTCATAGATAATAGATTATAGATTATGGATTATAGATTATAGCTCATAGATTATAGATTATAGATTATAGATTATAGATAAAAGATTATAGATTACGGATTATAGATTATAGCTCATAGATAATATATTATAGATTATGGATTATAGGTTATAGATTATAGCTTATAGGTCATAGATTATAGATTATGGATTATAGGTTAGAGATCATAGATTCTAGATTATATATTATAGCTTATAGATTATAGCTTATAAATTATAGATTATGGATTATAGGTTATAAATTATAGATTATAGATTACAAACTTTTCATTCTAGATACATATAATATTGAATGAAAAGTTGCTAAAAAAATGCTAGTAGTATTTTTTTTTTTTTTTTCGAAGACAGATATAAAATTTTAAGACTCACGGTTTCAAGACCCTATGTTTAGTAATTATACGATGCTTTTGCCTTGTTATGAAGATTTAGAGTAATGAAATTAATTTCTGCTGTTTGCGAATATCTTTTAGAGATCCTCTTTCTTTGTTTGCATACCGACCAATAGAACGTTGCACCAAAGCGCCGGACTAGACGCAATGGACGACCCACATAACCGGGTACACAAACGGCCAAGCAATCATGCATTCACATTATGCCGACCAGCTGCGGCATTCGACCGAACGGCTGGCGCGACCAGACGAACAACCCGTAATGTGCTTCTGACATTCTTCTCTATTTGCAAGCGATTTATTAAGTCACTCTGTCGGAACATTGATTGCGGACAAACGCATTCACACACACACAAAAATACTTAACACAGAGGCTCAAATCAGCGAAATTCCCTGCTCATCCGTCTGTTGCACTACACAAACAAAGCTTACTGTTTATGTTTGTGGCGCGATGCCGCTTCGACCGGTAACGGAGCGTACGTGCGGCCGCAGCTTGACTATAAAAAAGTATACGTGGATGCGCCTGCGCCAAACGCCGTTGCTACACTCCAGTGACTAAGCTAAAGACGCCTACAAAACGTCCGCGGCGCTACCGGCCAACGACGGCCGAACAGGTAGCCCGGCGACCGGCTCATACCGCTATGGAACGCAGGCATTGCAGTGCACGGTGGAATTTCGCAAAAGGTAGAAAGCGCATAAACGCCCGCACATGTGCACCAATGCATGATTGTGTGTCTGTGTGTGTGTGTCGGTGTGTTTGTTGGGTTGTATTTCATTTTTGTCAGTTCGGTCTGTGCGCTGCGGCGGCGTTCCGCCTTCTTTAATGGAGTCAAAATTGCGCATGACTTATGTAGGCCAGTAGTGGCAGTCGTGTGCAATCGCGTCCTCGTACGTCGCCGGCGTGCATGCGCAGATGCCGCACCACAACATGGCGTGTGGCTATTTAGCGTATGCATATGCGACCAGCCATGTTCGTTTGCACATACATATGTACGCGTGTATGTAAATATTGAGTTTCTGCTGAAGTCGCCACATTGCAACCAGTTTTTTGCTTTTGACATAGCTGATGTTATTATTACTCGTATTGTTGTGTTTAGATAGCAGAACGTCGATGATTTCCCATTGGACGCGGCCACTTGTCGGGCGGGAGTGCATGGCTCCGGTGACAGCCGTTATGCATACGCAGTTGCACACACACACACACACACTCACACACAAATACGCGATCCAATTGCCGCATAAATGCGCATAGAATCACGTAAGGCGGTGAAAGGAAGAAGAAGCAGAAAGCGCCCAGTTTGGCCGCTTAGTTTGACGTTTCAATTGGGATTTGTGCATAAATTTTGCCACATTTTGCATTCTACAGTAAAGAAACTGCAATATTTTTTTCTTTCTTCTTTCTTTCTACCTTTTGCAAGCAATTAGTTCCATTAATGCAATTAGCGCTGCTCTGATTTAGTTATTATTGTTTCTGCTTGAAATTGGAGTGGGAATTCGTTGCGCTGCAGTTTTGACTATTTTTTGGCAGTACTTTCGAAATATTTACATTACTTTTCTCGTTAAAATATTCAATATTTGTAGAAAATGATTCCAAAAAGGAAAGGCAGCGAAGACACCATTTTTTCCGTTGGAAAATTAGAGTACAGCATGACGAAATTGTAAAACATGCTAGTTATATTAATGCTTTAAAAGCATTATCTATTCACTAATACAGGTATAGCTGCCATTTTATTTTCAATTGTTCAACAAAATATTCTAAAAATCCATTAAATTGGATTTCAATTAGCCATAATTAGGTTTTAAGTTATTTATATATGGTTAATTTTCCTTATTCATAAGGGACCACATTGTTTTAGATTCCATTTGAGAACCAATAACACACAGGTGGCCCATATAAAATTTTAAATTTAAAAAGTCAATAAAAAAAGGCTTGATATTTTTCAAAGGTCTAACATTTATTTTAAAGGTTGGTTATGAAATTTATTTGTGGAAAACAATTTCGGACAAATGACCACCACGGCTGAGTTTACAGTAGCTTATCTGATCCACCCAATTTGGAGTACTTTCTCGATGGTTTCGACCTTATGGCAGCTACAGCAGCTTGAATCTCGTACTTTAGATCTTGAATTGTTTCTGGATGATTGGCGTAACATTTATCTTTTACAGCTCCCCACAAAAAATAGTCCAACGGAGTTGAATCGCAGCTTCTGGGAGGCCAATTCACATCACCTCTTTTGCTGATTATGCGATTTTCGAAGATAGGGCGTAAAAGATTGAGTGTAGCGTTTGCTGTATGGCACGTAGCGCCTAACCATCGAGATGGAAATGAGCCTCGTCCGAAAAGCTGATTTTTCGGTAAAATTGACCATCCTCGGTTTTTTCAATATTTCCCAGTTTTCTTCTAGTGAATAGCGACCAAATTTCGTAAATTTCAGACTTTTTGCTGAATATCTGTCACTTTCCGAATACCATACGTTTCCAATGTCGAAATATAGATAATTCAAATTTAAAACGTTAGATGGCCCACACGTTATATACCTAATACAACGATTTTCGAACTTCCAAAAGACTTCCCACATATCGCGCAATATGTTATCTCTCTGAAAATGTTAGAGCGTGTTTAATTGATAAGAGTATCTTGTTGTGCTGAAAATTAATAGTTGGATATGGAGAGAAAACTTGACCTCGCCCCCATATGACAAACATATCGCGTTCGGGTTTGTCCTTTCAAGATTTTCTTCAATATGTCTCTGTCTCCGGTGACTTTATTTCAGACTGAAAATTTACATTAATTATGCCTATAGGATGGAGACTACATAAAGCCTATTTTTGAACTCTCTACAATTTCCATTATTTTTGACCGCTCTGTTAAAAGTGAATTATTTTTTGCAGTTAAATCAATCATTAAGGTCAATCAGCAAGGGCTTGTTTCTGGTCACTTTACTGTGTGAAATTTAGCTATTAGTGATTGTTGCATGTTTGCCTTCTCCGCTCGATTTCAAGTAGATTGTGTTTATACAGATTTTTCTCAAGATAATATAAATTAGTAACCAACCACAAACTAGAGTTGTATATTTCAATTACATACATTTGAATTAAATTTTTAATATTTTTGCTTTTACTAAATATTATAGTGAAAAATGGTATAAGATTTCGACAAAGGCAAAAGAACAACTGTTACGATGAAGACTGCCGTGTCGCAGCGAATAGAAAACAAACTGCCCACCTCGCAACGTTACGATCGACCACAACACGTGCGGCATGGGATAGATAACGAAAGTTGAAGAGGGAAGTGAGACGCATTTGCAGACAAAAAAAAGAGAGAAGCCGAAATTCGTGAGTATGAAAAGCTTGACTAACAGAAGGTTTCAATACCGGAGCATACTCTTGTAGAACCCCAGAGGTGATCTAGTGACTGATGCTCAGAAGATACTAAAATTAGGGAAAATACTCGAGCCTGCTGGATGGCAGTGAAAGTACAACGCCATGAGAAGACGAAACCGATTCCCCAATCGATGACGATGGAGCAGACGTTCAAATAGCAATTACCCGTCCGAAGAACAACAAAGGAGGCCGGCAAAGCTATTCAAATACGGCGGCGAAAAAATCGTAAGGAGCATGCATTGGCTTCTTTATAATATATGGTCAGACGAAATCATGTCCGACAATTGGAATTTAAATCTGCTCCAACTATCGTAGGATAAGCCTACACAGCATCGCATGCAAGGTTCTATCAAACGTATTGTTTGAAAGATTACAGCCCATCTTCAACAAACTAATTGGACCTTATCAGTGCCTGGAAAATCAACAAATGATCAGATATTCACCATGCGCCAAATCTTGGAAAAGACCCGTGAAAAGAAAATCGACACATACCGCCTCTTCGTCGATTTCAAAAGCTGCCTTTGACAGCACGAAAAATCAGCAGACTTTATGCCGCGATGTCTGAGTTTGGAATCCTCGCAAAACTAATATAACTGCGTAAACTGCTCCATCAGGATCTCGAATGACCTCTCTGAGCCGCGACAAAGCGAGGTTTCAGACAAGGCGACTCCCTATCGTGCAACTTCATCAATTTACTGCTGAAGAAAATACATATTTCGAATTGCAGCACCATATAGAGAAGGTACCGTCTTCTATAAGAATATACAGCTGCTGACATATGTCGAATATATTGATATCATTGGAATCAACAATTCCGCCGTTAGTTCTGCTTTCTCCAGAATGGGTAAGGAAGCGAAGTAGATGGGTCTGGTAATGAATGAGGGCAAGCGGAAATATCTCCAGTCATCACTGTTGACAATCATAACTTCAAAGTCGTAAATAATTTCATCTAACCAGCATTAATACCAACAAAAACATCAAGAATAACTTTTGCCAACAGGTGCTACTTCGGACTGAGTAGGCAATTGAGAAGTAAAGTCCTCTCTCGACAAACAAAAACCCAATTCTTTAAGTCACTCATTATTTCCGTCCTGCTTTATGATGCCGGGGCATGGACGGTGACAACATCTTAGGGGTTTTCGAGAGAAAGGTTCTACGAAAGATTTATGGTCCTTTACGCGTTGGCCAGGGTGAATATCGTATTCGATGGAACGATGAGCTATATGAGATATACTAAGACATTGACATAGTTCAGCGAATTAAAATACAGCGGCTACGCTGGTTAGGTCGTATCGTCCGGATGGACAAAAACACTCCAGCTCAGAGCAGCATCCGCCGGGAATACCTCCACTCCGTTGGAAAGACCAGATGGCGAAGGACTTGGCTACACTTAGGGTCTCCAATTAGCACCAACCAGCGAAAAGGAAGGACGACTGGCGCGCTGTTGTTAGCTCGGCTATAACCAGCTCAACATTTCTCATCTACTGTGTAACTATATTATAGCACATAAATTACACAATTTTTCAGAAATTTGCAAATCAAGTTATCTTCACCCCAAAACAAATTTTTATTTTTTACAAAGCAAAATCTCTTTAGGCATTTTCAATACAAATTTAGCAATCATAATGAATATTATTTATTTATTTTTGCTTGCCTCACCACATTTTAATGGATTACTTTAATTAAATCTTGCATACTGTAGTTGACAAACATACATATACACACAAACTCTCAAAACAACACAAACGACAAGTAATCACGTTCATGTATTTGTATTGGTGAGTGATTGTCATTAAAGTCGTTCGTTTAAAACGATTGCCCTTCTCCAGCTGACCTACATTTATTTGCTTCGTAATTAAGCATTCGTCACTCGGCATTCAGCAATCGGGTTGCAGAATGACACACACCTCATTTGAGGCGCAGTACGGTTATTCCAAAAAAAAAATCCGAAACCGAGCAACAACAAGAATAACACGGAATGACTTCGTGCTTTGGCCACTCACAAGAGACGCTCGAGTGATAAATCGAAGCTTATGTAAGTCTAAAAAATTTTGTGTAATATGCAACAAAATATATTTCTCAACACACACATGCATATGCACATATAAATAGAACTGGCAACAACAACATATTTTCAGCTAAAAACAAAAGCAATTCTACTGCCAGACAGTACAGTAAAAAGTAATGAAACCAATAATAATTTCCTGTCAATCAAAGCGGTAACAACTCAGGCATAAATAACCAGACAACAACAATATCTGAAACAACAACAAACATCACTCACGACTGCAATGACAACACCGTCGCATTAATGATAGACATAAGTGGTGGCTGACGGATGGCCGGCGATGGCTGGCGAAGAGCAAAGCCAGTCGAGCAACAGACAGCGACAGCTGAAGCACAGTTCCAAAAACATGGCGAAATAAGAATACTAGAAACGATTGAGCAATGATGACTGAATGTGAGATTGCTGGTGTGCAACAGTTTGTGGCGCATTTTGGCGCGCGCGCTATTAATTAGCTCGTGTCAGTCGGTCGCCCGAAGCTCTGAGCCGGCAAAGACCGGCAGCAAAAACTAAGCAAAGCGATAAAAATAATTGTTAAAAAATATAAAAAAAAAACTTAAAAAGTAACAGTAAAGTATTGTATGTGGTCGCAATCGCCCGAGTACCCGCATTGCCTGCGTCTGCGCATGCGCCAAAGTGGGCGTCGTTCGCTGGCGGCGCTCAGCTAAAAAGTCGCAACGAATGGCAGGCAGCGGTCAGTAGGCGAAATTCAGTGCATTTCTTTCTCTCATTGTTTTTGTTGCTTTTTTTTGTCTTGAAACACCTACACCGTTATGTCGATGGCATCGCTTAGTTAGCGCACTCATTGCAGACACTTTTCATACACTTCTAATTGCAAGCACACACCCATACATACATACATACACGCGGATGTGTCGGTGGCTGATCAAGCTACTGTCGCATGACGGTCACTTTTGTCACAAATGAAATTAATAGACTTGCACCGCTAGAACGTAATAATGGGGCGCTATTTAATTGTCCGTTGCTGTTAAAATCTGACGAACGCTGCGCTGCTTGTGGGGCTGCCTGTGAGACGCCGTGGTTGTTAGGTGAAATCTTTTGAAGCTTTTAAAGCTTTTGTGGGCAACTTTTTAATCAAGTTTCTAAAAGCTAACCCAAGGTATGGCTTGGAAGCCTGAAGAGAAGGAACCTAGTAACGCAGGCAGCAATTTAGGTATTTTGTAAAGTAGCTGTAGAGCTACTTAATCGAAGGTGTGCTTTTAGCCTCCCTTCGAGCTTTATTCACGATCTCATTTAGACCGGCGTAAGCCTTTTAAAATATTGGTATTGGAATTTTTTTTTGGAAAATTGCCACGAAGAGTATGCAAAAGAGCTAAATGCGGTATTCTCCAACTGGTATACTTAGTTAGGTCTGAACAGCTCCTCGGGATTAGAGAATATTTAAACTAAATCAATCCATAATCCAATCTAAGAGGTAGTCAAAAGGGCAAAGATGTAAGGGATAGGAAAAGCAAGCAGGCATAAAGAATTATGAAAAACTCAATCAACTCTTATTTAAAAAAAAATACACAAAACTTAAAATATCTTCACTTTTTACCAAAATTTAACCACTGTAGCGGCGCTTAACCCCGCCAATCTTGCAAAAAAAAAAAAACACAAAGTCACAGCAAAAAAGTCAACAATTTCTTAACTAAGAACGAATAACATGTGACAGTCTGTATTGGTGTGCATGTGAGTGTATTGTGAAAATTGTGGTGTGTTTCTACTTTGAAGCTTGTTCTTCTTTACCAAAGTTAGACAAGTCTTAATTAAAAGCAATGCAACAACGACCGCTTAGCAGGCCCTAGTGGTCATTACGAATATTATGTTATAACACTCACTTCAGTAGAGCTCGTCTGGCTGTGAATTTTTTATTGTGGCAACTAACTACAAGTATTTTAAAAATTTAAAGAAAATTGGACGACTAGTCGTATTTTATTTTTATTTTTTATTTTTTTAATTTTCGTTTAGTTCGGTTTTCCTTCTCGCTTTTAAGTAATTCTATTCAATCCAGAAGCGATAATTTCGAAGCAAATTTATTAAAGTTGAAACAGTAAGCACTTCATTATTTTTCTCGTACTCTTAAAACAGTCTAAATTTTGGTAGATGACTTGACTAAAATATAACTTTAAGCTAAGTCGCATACCACTCGGTATTCTAAGTTTTGAATTCGTTTTGATATTGTCATTTAGTTGACGCAAGATTTTCATATAAACACGGACCACGTCCAGGACGGAACCAGGAATCAACGATTACTGTTCAAAGAACTCACTGGCATCGTTGAAGTATCGGAAGGATCAGTAAAACCCATTTTGAAAGATCATTTGGGCCTTAGAAAAGTTAAAGCTCGTTTGGTTCCAAAATCAATAAATTTTTTGAGTCTTGGATCTATGCTTACGACCCGGAAACAGACGATCAATCGGCCGATTATCGTGGTAAATGTGAGCCGAAGTCAAAAAAACCACGTCAAAGCAGTTCAAACATGAAGGTTATCTTGACAGTTTTCTTCGATTGTAGAGATATAGTGCACTACGAATTCCTTCCGACCGGCCAAACTATCAACAAGGAATACTATTTGAGTTTTATGCGTCGTTCACGTCGAGCTAATCGTAGAGAGATGCCGAAATTATAGGAGTCTTACTATTTTTTGATCATAATACTACCTATGGTTACTTAGGATAATAGGCCATACATGAGGGACTTTTAGTAGACTGTACTGCACAAAGTTCTGAAAATATGGAAGAGCTCTATGCTACAGTTTGGTCTCCTTCTAGTATAGAATCACGCCTTAGATAAATACAAATTGTTCAATTATATGGTTAAGCTCGTTGTAGACACTGATGTAGTAACATGTGCGCGCAAATTGGAAAGATAACCGATTTTTCCCCACAATTTCATCCCCTTCAAAGTAATCCCCTCCCGATGCAATGCACTTATGCCAACGGATTTTCCAATCTTCGAAACACTAGTTGTAGTCACTTTCCGGGATGGCCTTCAGTTCCGTCTTCGCTGCAGCTTGAATCTCCTCTATCGTATAAAAATGGTGTCCCCGAAACGGTCTTTTCAGCTTGGTGAACAGCCAGAAGTCGCACGGCGCCAGATCAGGTGAATACGGTGGTTGTGGAACGATATGGGTTAAGTTTTTGGCGAAATGATCACGAATTACGAGGGCAGTATGGGATGGTGTATTATCGTGGTGTAAAAACCAAGAATTGTCTTTTCACAATTCCGTCCTTTTTAGTCGGATATCGTTACGCAAACGACGCATAACGTTCAAATAATATTCCTTGTTGACTGTTTGACCGGTTGGAAGGAATTCATAATGCACAACACCACGATAATCGAAGAAAACAGCCAACATGACATTGATTTTGGAGCCACTTTGGGGCGATTTTTTTGGTCTCGGCTCTCTTTTGGCACGATATTCGCGCGATTGATCGGTTGTTTCGAGGTCCTAAGCATAGATCCAAGTCTCATCGCTAGTTATAATGCATTTCATGACACCCTGGTAGTCGGAAAACATCGTTTCACACACTTCAACGCGACGCCTTTTTTCCAAAAAATTCAATGTTTTCGGTACCAGTCGAGATTTGACGCGCGTGAGGCCCAAAACATCCTTCAAAATGGTATTGGCTGAGCCTTTCGATATACCAACTTCATCAGCAAGGTCTCTAATTGTTAATCGACGGTTTTTCAACACCAAATCTTTGGTTTGTTGAACGTGAGCTTCGTCGGTTGAGGTTGATGGTCGCCCTGGACGCTCTTCGTCTTCGACAAGTTAACGGCCGGCTTGGAACTCACTATACCACTTGTAAACATTTTTTTTAGACATAGCCTCATCACCAAAGGCTTTCTGCACCATCCTCAACGTATCTGCAGCAGAAAATTGATTCCGTAAACAAAATTTAATGTAAATTCTTTGCTCAACAAACTTCGACATCGCAAAAAACGAAAAACTCACTTTTAGCAGCTCACAAAACGACACATATCTCAAACACTAACGAATATTTTGACATATAATTTGACATAAATGGGGCTGACAATACTACCAACTTAAAAAAAAAAAATAATTCTCCAAATCCTTCGACGCGCGCAGTTTAAATTCAAATGTCACTTTATTTTTTGGACATGTGAGAAACTCATCTTATCCAAATGCATTATAAATTTGCTGAAGCCATTGAGGGTTATCCCAGGAGGGGATTTTAACATGTTCATGCTTCGACTGGTACAAATGTAGACTACTTAATTTTAACTTGTAAAATTAGCAAAAAATTTTAATGAAATATAATTCTCAGCACAAACTGGGGTTTGAAGGCTGAACTGTATAAAAGTTTACCATCAAGACAATACTGACACTTAATACGTGGCAAGATTGAAAAAAGTGATTTTGTGTTGTTAAACCATTGACATTCACACCCTCGTCGGATTCGCCATAAATTTAGAGTAATTGATAAAAGCTCTAAGACAAACAAGCAAACTAAGAAAAACATAGACTTGAGCAAAAGGTGGTGGTAAAATTTGAAGAAGATATGCACATAAAAAAGAAATATGAATTTGTAAGGCGGCGTAACATGGCCAAAATGTTGCAGATACTTAAAATTTTTTTTTTTTTTTCAAAAAGTAAATAAAAGGCGAAATATGAAAACATAAATCAAAAGCAAATAACAATATAATATTTTTACTTCCATTTCTGGCTTCTGAACTCGGTTTAACAACACACACATATGCACACAAACGAATGCGAGTTTGAGCCAGTGTATGTGTCTCTTTCCTTTTCTAAGTTCAACGAAGCTCAAACTTTCACTCTTTTTTACAGCAGGATCACCTGGCCGCCACTGTTGTCAGCGCTGCCACAGCAATTATGTTTATTTATGTATATTCCTATATTTACTTGCAACACACTCAACATGCCGCACCGCAGCGTCAACATGCGGCACCGCAGCGTCAAACCGCATATTGACCGCAGTTGAGTGCCTGTCATGGCCGCGTAGTTTATGGCATTGCTGCACTGAAATGTGCATATATATATATATATATGTGTGTGTGTGTGTGATTTTCTGCATACAATATGCGCCAAGTGGCAGGCACAAAGGCAGTGCTTACAAGCACATACATATGTACGTAAGTCGGCGATGTGCAACGCCTAATTGGAATTGTCATTTGTGACCAACGGAGATATGCGACAACGTCGGCGCAGGCTGATGGAAACTGCAGCAGCAGCGGCGTGGCGCGGCGTCAGTGATGACGATAAAATAAATCAACAAAGAAATTAAGGAGGCATCGCGTTTCGCACGCAAATATTCACGCATACATACATACTATCAAATTCAGGTGCTCCAACACATACACATATAAACAAATGTCAAAATTTTTATAAATATATACATACATATATAGTATGTATGAATGCCTGCTCATTTTAGTCGCGATCTTTTGTTTTTGTCACCACTAAGTCACTCGGTAATGATTTTACGCATGTGCAACACGACTCACATACACACACACACACACTTACCTATAAATGTATGCTAAGTGCTTAATGGACTTTCACACTTGTGAGATTTATGCAACACAATTTGGCAAATGTTTGGGAAAGCGCAAGATTTGATTGTCATAGGAAAATGCCCAAGGGCTCTATAAAATATTCATGAAAATTGAAGACTTGCATTTGGACATGAATTAATGGTTGTGATAAATATAAATGGATAAATCAAACAAAATTTTCGAAATTATTTCATCGGCACTTATGTACATACATATGTATTTGCATACATAAGTGCATATATAGGGTATGTAAAAAATAAAAAAAAACATGTATATCAACCAGTAACTACGTTAAATTCACTTATTATAACAAAAAATATTATTAATAAATTTATAAAAATATAAATCAAGGTTGCCACATTTATTAAATTAAACTATTGCAAATTATATTTGCTTAGCATGCAATTAGAAAATTCATATTAGTACTAATGGCAACAGTTTTAACCTACGCTAATTAAGGAATAGTATTTTATGGAGTTGCCACCCGATACTATATTAAAACTAAAACTATACATATATAATAAAAAACGGATGTTCGAAAAATCTTTTAGTTAAACTTTATTACACAAATTTTTAGATTATACAAATTTTGGAGTTGCCACCGGGCTATAAATCAATATATAAAATACTAAAATAAAACTTCCAGTGCATGGAAACAGTTTTAAGCAACAATATTTATTAAAAAATATTTTGTGGAGATGCCACTTAATTCTAAACAAAATTACAAGCCAAGTAAATTGTAAAAAAGGTATTAAGAAATTTATTTAAACTCTATTAAAAAGATATTATAACAAACTTTTAAATTTTGGAGTTGCCACCGGGCTATAAACCAAAATATAAAATACTAAAATAAAAATTCCAGTGCAAACATTTTTTTATTATTCATGGAAACAGTTTCAAGCAACACTATTTAAGAAATAATATTTTTTGGAGTTGCCACTTAACTCCGAATAAAATTAAAAATTTGAAAAAATAATAAATGTCTTCATTATTCATGGAAATAAACTTTTAAACTCCATTACAAAAAAAAATTAGAAATATTATAAAACTTTTAGAGTTGCCACCTGGCTAAAAATTAAAATTAAAAAATTAAATTCGGTTAATTGTTGCATTTAAGAAAAATTTTATTTAAATAAAAAGAAAACTGTTTTAAGCAACACTATTTAAGAAATAATATTTTGTGGGGTTGCCACTCAACTCTAAATAAAATTAAAAGCCAAGTAAATTGTAAAAAAAGGTATTAAAAAATTTATTTAATTTCTATTAAAAAGATATTATAACAAACTTTTAAATTTTGGAGTTGCCACCGGTCTATAAATCGAAATATAAAATACTCAAATAAAACTTCCAGTGCGAAAATGTCTTTATTATTCATGGAAACAGTTTCAAGCAACACTATTTAAGAAATAATATTTTTTGGAGTTGCCACTTAACTCCGAATAAAATTAAAAATTTACAAAAATAATAAATGTCTTCATTATTCATGGAAATAAACTTTTAAACTCCATTACAAAAAAAAATTAGAAATATTATAAAACTTTTAGAGTTGCCACCTGGCTAAAAATTAAAATTAAAAAATAAAATTCGGTTAATTGTTGCATTTAAGAAAAAGTTAGCTTTATTTAAATAAAAAGAAAACAGTTTTAAGCAACACTATTTAAGAAATAATATTTTGTGGGGTTGCCACTCAACTCTAAATAAAATTAAAAGCCAAGAAAAATGTGAATTAAAAAAAAAAGTTCATGTCATTAATATTCCAAAGAATTAAAAGTTTTTAGAGTTGCCACCTTATTAAAAAATAAAATGCTAAAGGAAAAAATAAAATTCGGTTAATTTCTGTATTTAAGAAAAAGTTAGTACTATTGACATAATAATAATAATAAAAATTAAAGAGTTGCCACCCAACTTGTTAAATTAAAAAAAAAATAATTAAGCTAGGCTTAAAAATATTATTTCTTGAATCGGCAAAATTTTCAAAGATTTCAGTTTGAATGTAGATTAAAGCAGAGTTGCCATAATCTTTAAAACTAAAATTGAATATAATAATTAAAGTTGGTTGTAAACAAGAAAGCAACAAAGTTAACTTCGGCTGCTCCGAACCGAACTTAGTTTTCCTCTAATGAAAAACTTAATTAAGATTAAGTCAGGCAACAGACCTTTCTTGACGACCTTTATCTTAATTTTGATTGATGCGTTCGTAGGGCAGCTAATTCTGTATATTCGAGGATTGTAGATTAGAAGATTTGTACTATAATCCGCGCCGAATTTCATCAAAAGTCTTGTCAAATAAAAACCTTTTCCATGCAAGAACTTAACTTTGATTGTCCAGTTTGATTGGCAAATACATTATATAGTGATCTGATCTGAAAAATTTCTTCATAAATTGCGTATTGAAAACATTGCGATAAATGAAAGAGTTTTCCATACAAGAACTTGATTCCGTTTGTTCTCGTTGAATGGCTTTCGAGCTTTTCCTTTCTTAAAAGTCTCTTTCAACCATTAAATATTGGTTTAGAGACCCTTTATTTTTCTTGAGAAACCTTTATTATTCTTAAAAAATTAATGAATCGACAGTCTTATTACAAAGAAAATAACAAAGAATTTTTTCTCACCAGCTTCTTCTAATTTATTACACAATAATTGCTTCACTGACACAATTAATAAATATTCGTCAATCAATGACCGCTTGGAATTCTTTTATAAAAAGCCAAAAAGTGGCAACAAATACATTCAAAAGAAAAACGCTTAACTCCAATTGACTGAGCAGCGAATATGCCAATAAGCCAATAAACGGGCAACTCAGTTCAAACAGCAGAAATGATGAACAAAAAGACGTCAAACAAAACAATATATAAGGACTACAACAACAGCAATAAATATAAGTAAAACTCATTACAACATTGCTAACTGTTCTCGCTAATGAAACGTTTTAACCTTGTGCGGAATGTCATACGAGGCACAAAGGCAGCATTTGTTGCGCATACCAACCAGCTAACTGCATAAGCACTCAACTTACTCACTGGCTGACTGGCTGACTGGCTGACTGACTGACTGACTGACTTGCAGCATTTAGGAAAGGCTAAGAAAATGCATGCCACACGCTTTGATCGACATGCAACAGCGGGACGCCAGTATTGATTAGAGCGCATGCGCAATTAGTGCAGCAAAAACGGCGGAGGATAACGCGACGAAAGCGCTGCTGCCACTACTAATACATTGCCATGCCACTAATGGCGCTGATGAGGCCGTTGGCGATGGCGATGGCGGTGCTAGTGGCGATGCCGTTGTTGAACGCAATGACTTTGGGCGCTGCTAATGTTGCTGATGAGGATGCGCCGCTAAAGTGCCGCTATGACTTTTATCTTTTCATTTTAGTCATTATTGTTATTGGAGATATTGTTGTTGTGGAGATATTGTTGTTGAGGCTGCTGGTGGCTTCTTTTGTGGTTCCTGTTACCTGTGCGGTGCCATATTGGCTGCCAATTGTCCGAACTTGCTGACGAGAGAGTAAAAATGGTCATGTATTTCAGGGTGAAAGCAATATGATAGAATTGCTCTCAAAAATCTGAACTCATCTGATATATGCAAAATATTCAAATTGTAACACAAATATCTCATTCAAGTAAACTACGTTTAATATAAATATCTCAGACACGAACCAAAAGACAAAAATTAAACTAAGTAAATCTAAAGACCTAATAAGATACCAAATTGATTATGGTCCATTGACGGTTTCCTCGAATAATTAATTTTGAATAAAGTTTTGTCAACACTTGGAAATACTTCATCACTTTTGACCTTCACAAATTGAGAGAGTAAAAGATACTTGCTAATACCCCAATTTAGCTCTTCTTTTCTTTCAGTTAAGTATTGTTATTGTTAATACCAAAATTTAATGAACATAAAGGTTGAAGCATTCACACCTGAATGTACAACCGCTGAAAGTATACCCAAAGTTAATTTCTCTCTTGCTATCCTCGAGAGTAAAAATATATCAAATTGGCAAAGATCTGCATCAAATTATACAACTTAATGAAAAGCGTAGGAAAATGTCAGAAGTCATATCGCAATCGTCAACGACCCTTAGGGAGATCAATAGCCCATATATTCAGTGACCTGGTTATAGGGTTGTTGACATCGCTTATTATAAACGGAAAGGTCGTTGTCCTCACTAAAGGTAAATAATGAGGTCATTGATTTCTGGAGTATCGCTAAGGTTAAACAAAGGCGTCATTGATTTCGAAAGGTTTTTTTGTCTCCGCTAAAGGTTACCGATACTATACTCGCAGATAATGAGGGCCTCAGTTTTTCAAAGATTTTTTCAGATAGCCTGATGCTTAAGATAATTCTCCAAACATTGGTACAAAATTTTGCAAACAAATGCCTCCGTGAAATGCTATCTTCCAAAAATGGTCAAAATTAGGCTATAACTGTTCAAGCCGACAGATAACGAATTTATGAACCTGAAAGTTCTTAAAGAGAGAATATTTTCCTGATAATGATATACTTCCTCTAACCTTACTATATATGTATGTATCTTGATCATGAACTCTTGATTACCATATATATATGTATATACATATATGTATATATGGATAATCTGTGAGGTATGAGAAAACTTCTTTTCCTTGCAATATGGCACTAAAAACTAGAATCACCGACCGATTATGCTAGCTTTTCACTGTCTTAACTTCCAAGCGGTCAAAACAAAACAAAAATACGCACCCGATTTGACTAAAATTTCAACAGTAGCCGTTTCCTGGTATGTACTACTCCCTACTTAGCATGTTGGCGCCAACTGGCAGTGAGACTAAATACTTAACGGTCCAACCTATATATTTCTATAACTGTATATGCTGAATATCTTGTAACTGACCTTTCAGAGAGCGATTAAAATCTCAGAACTAAAACAATTCAACTTAAGACTGTACAAATATACAAAAGCACAAACACACACACAAAAGTAAGCTATTATCAGCAAGTATTTCAAATGAAAATAAAATAGTCTGGGCGAAAGACAGTTGACTTAGCTGGCACATCCTTAGCCCACCTACGCGAGCTGCCTACGAGTGGCAGGCAACGCCAAAAAATTATGCCAATTTATGCAACGAAAAATTGTAACTGCTTGTTTCGCGAACGTCTAACATTGGCATTGAGCAGCGGCGGACACCCAAACCGAGCGCAGAAAGCAGCCAGAAAGGCTGCTTATCTATTTTCATAATCTTGTCAGGATTTGTGCCATGATTCTCCACAACCACGAGCAGCTGACGAGTACTAGTTTATACACAAGCCTCTATGTGTGTGTGTGATGGACTCTTGCCTTAAATGCAGCAGCGACACCAAAAACCAAAATGAGCGAGGAAAAAATAACTAAAAATGGACTGAAAGCAAGCGCACGAAAAACGACGAGCAAAAATAGCAACGAGTAAGCGTTCCAAAATGTGCCCACATCTCCTTGTGCTCCAAAAAAGTCGTTTATATTTTCATTTGCCTACATTTTTTCGTGTCCTCGCCGCTTTTTGCTGATTTTCTTTGTTGGTTTATTTTTTCTTTTTGCCTTTTTGGAAGTTCTCTTTCTTGTTGCTTTTTAATTTCTTCTTTTATTTACTTTTTTCACTTTTTGGCAATCAAAAGCAGCCTTAACGGTTAAAATAGTTTCGTTGTAAAACATGAATTGTGACAGTTGGCATTGTTGCTGCACGGCATTTACCAGCAACAGCAGCCGTAACAAGACGCCAAACAGACAGCAGCATAACAGTTGCAACCTGTGTAAATAATATAACAAGAATATGCAACACAATGCAACAGTGACGTTTAACTATCAAACAGATATGCGCACATACATACATACATACTTACTTATTAAAAGGGCTTTTGTAAGCCAACCCAGCAGGAAATGCTGAGATATTTTTTCCCAAACTGAATTTGAAAGAATTCTTCATCATTTGACTTTAGCATTGATATTAACATTAACATTAACATTGGCATTGATATTAACAATAACATTAACTTTAACATTAACATTAATATTAACATTAACATTAACATTAACATTAACATTAACATTAACATTAACATTAACATTAACATTAACATTAACATTAACATTAACATTAACATTAACATTAACATTAACATTAACATTAACATTAACATTAACATTAACATTAACATTAACATTAACATTAACATTAACATTAACATTAACATTAACATTAACATTAACATTAACATTAACATTAACATTAACATTAACATTAACATTAACATTAACATTAACATTAACATTAACATTAACATTAACATTAACATTAACATTAACATTAACATTAACATTAACATTAACATTAACATTAACATTAACATTAACATTAACATTAACATTAACATTAACATTAACATTAACATTAACATTAACATTAACATTAATATTAACATTAACATTAACATTAACATTAACATTAACATTAACATTAACATTAACATTAACATTAACATTAACATTAACATTAACATTAACATTAACATTAACATTAACATTAACATTAACATTAACATTAACATTAACATTAACATTAACATTAACATTAACATTAACATTAACATTAACATTAACATTAACTTTAACATTAACTTTAACATTAACATAACATCGACATTAAATTTAACGTTAACATTAACATTAACATTTTAACATTAACATTTCAACATTAACATTAACATTAACATATATTAACATTAACATTAACATTGACATTAACATTAACATTAACATTGACATTAACACTACCATAACATTAACATTACCATAATATTAACATTAACATTAACATTAATATTAACATTTAACACTAACACTAACACTAACATTAACCTCTTCATTTCCTGCAGGGCAGCCCGCTTGTGAAGGCGTTTATGTCTATGTATACATTAACGAGCACGTCTCCACTGTCAAGGCAACATCAATTTATTTAGAGCAGTACAACTAACAAAGCGACTAACTCGACTTCGCCCTGGTTTATTGTGGTCGTGTGTTTTTGGCGATGCCCCCGACTTAGAACAACTGTTGCTAACAACGAACACTGACATCCAAAGTGACGCTGATCGATTGCGGCGAGCATTTTATTTCGCCATTTTTTTCTTCTTTCGGATATTTCGTGAATGTTGAAAATAAAATGTAACAAAACATGAAAAAATGCTACTTTGGTGTCGGTCAGTCATGACCGGCTTTGATGTAGAATTTTTACCATGTCAAAGTGTGAATTCACAGCGTGGCGTACGAATTTAATGGGAGTGAGGAGAGTGAGGTATATCTTGCAAAGCTGAGCATGATCAGTATATGGTGATGATGCTAGAAATTGCAAAATTTTATATTTTGATCTTCTAAGTTATAAAGAAGGATTCAAGAAGCCTTACTCTCATTTTTTAGGAACAAACTCTTTATTTTGCTGACAAATTGAGGTAACGTTCTGTCTAAGTCTAGCGATTTAGCTCATAAAACGTTTGCTAAGAAATCTATTGCTAGCTTGGGACAGTTGTGGATCGAATAAAAGTAAAAAATATAAAGTCTATTTTCAATACAGCGTCTCTGAACAATCTGTGGTATGGACAGTTGGATAATTTCCATTATTATGCAATAGTTAATTATCATAAAAGAAATTTTTTAAAAAATGTTTGAATCAAAACTTTTGAAAACGCACCGAGGAGACCTGAATAGCAGACTTGCTGTCTACTGCAGCGCTCTTTAAACCGATGTTGCTGTCATTAATGTCATCTACAAGCTATAGCTTCCTTTAGGGAAGAGACTATGCACTTTAATAATAAAGTGATGAAACTATCTTTCAGCTCATTTAACCCGTGTTTACTGGTAGTTACTGAATGCCTAACCTCACTATCAATGAAAATGAATGAAAAAATCTGGTCAGCCCTTCGCGCTTAAAAGTAGCCTCAACTTTAAGAACTCTACATCCAATTTATGGTCGTCATAACCGTCCTGTTTTATCAACAATTGAGCGTCTAGTGGAAAATTTGAATCAACGGGCACAGCACTCGCGTGCCAGTGAGACAAAGAAGTGCCGGTAGTGTCGAGAATATTGCTGCCGCTGGCGCAATAATTAAGGAAACCCAAATCAAAATCTCACACTTCGTTCTCAAGCGTTGGACATGTCTATGACGTCGTTGTGGCGAATTGTGCGAAAAGATCTTGGCCTACATCCTTATGAGATTTTCACTGATATCCCAAACCGTTTTTGATTTATTTAAAAAAAAAAAATCGATGTTTTTTCTCATATATTTAAAGTTTAGACCCTTAAGAACATATCCTCCAAAGGATTTTTAAAAAATAAAATTATTTTAAGGGCTACAGTTACTTCAGTGACGCCATACCTAGCCCGGTTCGGCCGTATCGACTTTTTTAAACGCGTTTTTCTCGAAACTACTTTTTTCCAACACTATCTCAAGTTCTATACAACCGATTTACTTAAAATTTTGTGTGATCCTTCTTTATATAATCCTTTATCGTTTCTACCAGCACTGTGTCAAAATTTTTGTTTTTAATATTTTAAAAAAATCAGGAAAAAAAGCGCAAAAAATGATTTTTATTTCAGGCAGTCGCCATTTTTCATTTTTTTTTTCGTGTTCCCTGAGGTAGGGACTATAGCAGCATCCTTACTGATTAAGAACTTCTTTTGATTTTTTTTTTCATACCACCAGGATAGTCAGGATCAATGTCACCAGGATGCACCATTTTTTTTATACCTGTCCCTCCCCCCTCTAATTATTTTAATTTTTAATATTTTTTTGTAAAATTTTTTTTCTGTATTCTTAAGATATCAATAAAAACACCATAAAAAATGGATAGTAAAAATATATATTTTTTTTTAATAAAATTCAAAAAACTGCCAAAATTGATTTCTAGACTGGAATACCCCTTAAAACCTTGGAGACCCTGTAGATTACATATGTAAGTGATCAGCATCGGAACCGCCGATATTGGACCACTATAGCGGATAGCTGACATTTAAATTGGCCGACGAAACTCAAGAAAACATTTCTTTATATCATTTGAAGACATTACAATTTCAGCTTAGCAGAATTATTGTTTTTTCTACTTCTTTTTTGTTTGTTTGAGTCAGTCCTAATTTCCTTGAAATCTACAAAAACATATGGTACGCACCTTCAAACATTGCTATTTTCTTAATTGTCTTTGATTTTTCCACCAACAACTATGTAAATTGACGGTTGTCGGAGCCAATTTATAAACAAAAATGCTTGTAAAGGTTGTCTGTGTGTGTGCGTGCGATTTGCGTGGGTGCGTATTGTTGTGCGTGACACACATTTCGCGCGTCTGGAATTTCAGCGCAGCCGAGAACAATGCCACCTTCTGCCAAACCGAAAAGGCGCAATTACAATGAACAAGCGACGATTTCGCTGCTTTTGTGGCACAAAGTGTTGCATGCCCGCGTTTGTCCGTTGTGTACACCAATTTGTGCGTTGCACAGAAATTTAGCACGGACATTGCGGCTGGCAGCTGGCAACAAACAAGCCACATTGCTTTCGCTTATCTCTTTGGGCGAAAAAACTGTTTTCAAGAAATGGCAACAAAGTGTGTGGCAAACACACACACAGTCTCACGCGGCAGCACACCTTTGTTATGTGTAACAATTTTCCTTATTAGCTGCAATTATGTGGTCACCATGCCACGCCATGTGGCAAGTACTAGTATCTTTGTGTGCGCTTGGGTTGATTTATGTTGCATGCAACTTGTGTGCAAATTGAGAGAGGTAATGCACACATCTATCGGGCATTATATGCACGCAAGTGCGCTTCTGTATGTGTGTATGTGCCAATTTTTGAATATCAGCACAATAATCTATAACCGCGTTTTAGTGCATAATTTGTGGCAACATGGCAACATTGGCCGACTATGCAAATAACTTTGCTGGGTGAATGCGTTGCGCCTTTTTGGCGAGGGCGTGACTTGGTAAAAAGAATTGAAAATGCCATATAATAGAGCCACAAATAAGGGCAAATATTTATTTTTATTACAAAAAGAACTGAAAAAGTGTATGAAGGAGCTAATTGCGGTGGCAGCCGAAGTTTATAAACACTAGTGTCTCCAAAATTTATTTTTTTGGATTTGGCATTTGTTGGCTGAGGTGCAAAAATCACTTAATTGGCTAAAATATAACCGAAATTATCCAAGAAAATGTCAATTAAGAAAAACAACAAAAAATTCACAAACAATGAAAAGCAATGCGCAGCTTTTGCCTATAAATCCTTCTTATATTGTTATTGCAACAACACCACGCAACAAGTACAAAGATAAGCAGCAACGCAGAAGGCACTCCATCGCCCATAACGCACGCTGTGGAGGTGGAGTTGCTGAAATGACCGAGCAAATAGTGTGCCAACCACCAGCAACAGGACCTGCCGTAAGCAGGCGTGTACTAGAGTACCCAAATAATTGGTTGGCAGTAAAGAAGTATGTCTAAAAAAGCAATGCGAATGTGTGGAAGCAGCGTATAAATCTGATTTTCGGTGGCACTAAACAAGCTCGACACAAAAAATAGTACATACAATTATAAAGAAAAGAACTCTTAAAAGTTAGTGCTGGCCTCGCTTAAAGTTAGAATTTTTGCAAAGTAACTCAGTTGATGTATGCTGATAGTTCTTTAAACCAACTTTTATAATTTAAACTATTTTTTTTTGGATTTTATTTGAAGACGCAGAGTAGCAGGTTCGTTGCTGAAGTCTTTTGTCTTCAGCAAACAAATGCCTCAATTGTGTTTTTATTGTATATATTTTACCATTTTGTGTTTTTATTACGCATATATTATCTTTTTTAAATGTTACTTTAGTTCGCAAACGTTTATTTTTCATGCTTCTGTTATGACGTGGATTTTACTTCATCTCCATGAAGCAATTAAAATGATTGAAAATTAAATAACATAAACGAAATCGTTAATAGTACTTAAAAATATTATTCAAATTCCTATTTTTGTCACTTGCGTATCTCAAAATTAGTCCAAAACTGACCAAACCGGCACCAACTCCTGTATTTCTGCTTATTAAACAAAAGACTTAAGCAACAAACTTGAATTCGGATATATGTATCTATAGATTGACAAGAATTCAATTTTTCAGTATTTATTGTTTTAAATTACACATTAGATGATAATTATTGGTATTTTAAACACTTTCGTAGGCACTTTCGTAACATACATATATACTATAGTATAATCCTCCGGAGTATGACTCTGTACTGCGGCTGGTTTCTATTCCATAGAGTCTTAAAATAAAGAGAAATTTGCGTTAAAAAAGTGCCTCAAAAATAGTCTCCTCAGTTACTATTTTTACTAAGTCGACTTTTACATCTAAAGGATTAAGCACTTTTTTGTCTTTTCTGTACTCATTTGGTTAGACCAAAAATAGTTTAAAGTCTATTTGAGAGTTCCGCACTGCTAAATATCGACAACTAAACTATTCAATATGAAATTTTCGAAAAAATAATCAGTAACTTGAAACAATATACTAAAAATTACTTTTAAATATCTTCTATATCAACCTTGAAAATACGTACTATAGATCCTAGCAAATTTCGGGGAGACATTTTATCAAATAAACAAGTTTTCCATGCAAGGACTTGAGTTTGATCGATCACTTTGTGTGGCAACTATATGCTATAGTGGTCCGATCGTAAAGATTTCCTCAAATATTATAACGTTGACGTGGGCAATAATTCATGTCAAATTTCGTTAAGATTTCTTGTCAAATGAAATTTTTTTTATATACATAAAACTTAATTTTTCCGTTTGGTTTATATAACAGCTATATAATATAGTGATCCGATTTAAACAAATTCTTCTTAGATTGCACCATTACCTTCGACAAGAATCCACGTCAAATTTCTAGAAGATATCTCATCGAATAAAAAAGTCTTCCATACAAAGGCATGACTCCGATCCTTCATCCTTCAGTTTGTCGGGCAACTATATACCATAGTGGTGCTGAGACTTGGATGGAAAAGGCCGTGTGCAAAATTTCAAATCGATATCTCGAAAACTGACAGAGTAGTTCGCATACATACAGACAGACCTATGGACAGGGCTAAATTGGTTGAGCTCGTCATGCTGATCACTTATATATATAATTTAAAGGGTAACCGATGTATTCTTCTAAGTGTTACAAACTTTGCGGCAAACTTAAGAACCCTTTCCAGGGTATAAAAATGCCAATTAGAAGATGTACTATATATTGACCAACTGTCAAAAAAATGACAAGAATTTAAGTTTAAAAATTTTTAATTTTCCTCCACTTTAATCGTTTGTGGCTTCACAAGTTCTATTTTTAATCAGATCGGAAACTTAGCTTAAAAAACTGGTACGCCATTGTAGAGATAGTTTTTGGATCATTTGATCATTTGTTTTCAAGTAATTACTCAATTACTATTTGGAGAACTGAGCGGCGACACTTTCAAAGTCTGTAACTATCGACACAAAAAAAATTTTTTTTTTTCATATTTCAAGAAATTAAAAATTTTTAAACTCAAAAGTGCCCACTGTAAAATGCACTGCCATTGATAAAATTTACGATGTTGCTAACTGCGAATTGATTTTGCTCATTCAAACGAAATGCATAGCAATGACTTAGCGCTTAAGCAATTGAACAACAGTGCTTGCAAAACCGACACCAATTTAACAACAACAACAAAATTTCTTTATTTATACACTATACATATGTATGTATGCTCTCGCATGTGCGTAAGTATGTCGGTGAATAGAAATGATGACAGTGACCGCTTTTAGCTTTGTGGGTGCAGCAAAACACGAGCAGAGCGTTTAAGCTTACACACGCTGTCTCGTTGAGGTGGTGGTGGGCGTGTCAATATTTATTGCGTTCACTGTATAAATGTTTGACTTTTCGGTTGAAGAAATGGGTTACTCAGTTTCTGTATACTGTGAAGCGTGCAAGCAAATAGCTGTATACCCATTTTATTGTTCTATATTGGGGAGTCAAAAGTGCTAAAGCCAGTTAAATGGTTTTAAACGGCTAAAGTCTAAGACACGATGTTTACACTGAAAGCACAGTAGCATCTTGAATGTGATTTCAGTTATAGATTTTCTTGCTGACAATAAATAGTGGTACTTTGGTTTTGGAGCTGCTCATAATGGCTCTCAGTGATTGTAATTATCGTCAGAAGCATGCTAAAACTACAAATAACTTTGCTAAGTACTCTTCTTATATCCCTTGATATTTCATTCCTTTATCACCTTGTCGAATACACAGATCTGTTGGTGAGTCCGCAGTTAACCTAATATAGCTCAAAGACATTGCCATCAAATATTAAATAGATGTGAGCTTTCTAGAGCAACGAAAAAGCAAAGTAGGGGCACTCATTCGCTTTTCGAACCATACACCAGAACATCTGATGGAGTGGAGCAAAGCAAGCTCGAAAGTATAGAGAGATCTGAAGAACATTTCCGAGAATGGGTGGTATCACCTTATTATAGAGAACTTTGATAAAGAATATCGTTACCAACAAAAAAACAAGAGAATGTAAAATTATTCATCCGATATGATTAAAGTCATTAGTCAAATAAATAGTATGGACACCTACCTTCTTACGATTAGCACAGACACCTACCAATACATTGTAATACCATATCAGTAAATATTACTCCATACAAATGTATATATTTTTTTATATCAAATAAACAGTAACATGAATGAGATTTAAATTTGTACGAAGCAAATAAATATTGACGAGCGGGCGATGAGGATAGCTTCACACCAATTATACTGGGTGGTGCGTGTTTCTCAGCTAGATCTATATATGTTGAGTAAGCGCGTGCGGGACGATATTAATCTAAATCTCATAAGAATCGCTGTCGAATTGTGTAACCATCCATAATCGAACAGAACGAACCCTTTTGGTTTAAACTTAGGCAAATTTAGCCACAGGCATTTGCTTTTAAAAATATAGTGCAAGTGAATTTTTTGGTCTAATGTTATGGACCTATGTCTGTCAGTAATTGCCAAAATGTCAAACAAGACGTTTGCCTTAAATCCCAGGCATTGTACTCGTACGTAATTTAAAACTACAAACAAATAAAAAATACAGATTTTTTCCCTAATTTCTAAAATAATGTCTTTTAGGGTTCCCAGACATATCAGTACTTCAATTTGTACGACGAAAATGAAGAAAATATTCCGTCAATAAAAATTCTCATATACTAAATAACCGATTTAAAGAAATATTGAAATACCATTTTGAATTCGAAATTACAAGAAACCAGTTATTAGAGATTTAAAGAAGAGATTTTCAAACTCACCAAACTTAATGTCAAAACCTCTTACGAAGAAAAAAGTTTAACTCGAGACTTTCAAAATGGGGGAAAAAAATAATCGATGAATTTTTGAAAATATTGCAGAAATATTTCGGAGAATCTAATTTATTTCGAAGATAAGTAATTGGCAGTCAGAGAAGGTAATATAATAGAAAATTCGTCTCATTCGAGTATATGCCAATATTATCGAAGAAATTCAAAAAAAAAAAAAAAAATAGTGTTAGAAAAGTTCGTATTGACATCATAGAAATAACAGAGGACCTAAGAATCTCCTATACTCTAGATCGATTTCGATTAAATTTTTTGGGTTTGCAGCGTCCTACAATAAAGCTTCAAAAATGAGCCGAAGGCGAAAAAACACTTCAAAGTTTTGATTACTGTGGTGTGAGTCATCATGAATACGTTCCATGTTAAGCACTTCGTCGTAAACGACAGCACTTGCGGATAGAATTGTATCGATTTGACCCATGGCAATGATTTTTTGCCGAAAAAAGGAAAGGAGATTCAGTAAATAGACACAGTGTTCGTCATGTTTGTTTGCCTGTGCCTTCTTTCTCTTTTCGAAACTGAAAAATACGCCAGATATTACACTTCATACGAACGCGCGCAGTTTAAATGGACCAGTCCGAGTCAAATTTGATCAGATGCTATATGCTAAATTTACAACATTACTGAACTTCAAATACTACCAAAACCGTTAAAAACTCGCATACTCTGGCAAAAACAAAACTAACAACAACCATTGCATTTGAGTAACTACAACGAGGTCGCCAATTGTTGCCGCACTGCGCTATGCAAATAAGTCAACAATCGGCGATTGTCAACGGGCAAAAATGTGTTGTGTCATGCGAATTGCAAATGAAAATGCCGCACACAAAACAACAACAACAACAACCACATTACCAACAACTAATCCGAACAACAAGCGAACAAAGTAGAATAAAGTCAATAAACAAATACAACACATTTTGCTGCCAACAAACTTTTCAATCACAAACATGCCACAACAGCGGTTGGCCACTTTTCCGGTAATGCAGATGCCAGCGCAATCTTGCAAAAACAACGACTGATGGGCGCATACGTTCCGTCATTGCGTCAAAGTGTGTTTGCCAAGAAATTCACACACACACACATACAGTGGCAAATAGCTGTCTGCATGTTGCAACAAAGACGAGTCAGAATAGCAATAAAACGAAGAAGACATTGTTGCTGCGTAAATATTTGCAATCAGTGCTCGCATCCCTGCCACTGACTCACTGACTCACTGCAACAGCAGGCAAATCAATTTTTGTTGCAAGCAACCTGTGCTTTATTTGGGTTAACCGGTGCGCCGACGCGCATCGGCCCACACACAGATGTGTATGCAACATATAATATATATAAAATAGCTGCAACATGCAACATACTTACTTGCAACACACCTACATTCAACATGCAACATACATACTTGCCACAGCGATGTGTCAATGTTGATATTGACAGACGCCGCACAGTGTTGCACCGTGCACTGTGTGGCTATTGACGTGTCACTCGCATGCCGCAAAACACCAGCAACAGCAACAACAACAATATTTGTGTACCGCCGCCAACGATCAGCGGTCGCTGCGCGCCTGCGCGGCGATTTGTTACGCATGACAAAGTGTTTCGTTGGAAACGAACGGATCGAGCGACAAGATTGTCGCGGCGTTCGCAGCGACTGTGCAACAAGCGCTCATTGCCCCCACAATGTACGCACATTCACGAAAATCTCCGTTGTGATTGCGATTGGCGCGCTGTAACTGTAACATGCCGAAATGCCAAATTGCAGCCAATCAAAAATTCCATGGCTCCCGCTCGCTCAAAAACTGCTGCAACAACAAAATAGTAAAATCAACAACAACAAAATCGTAAGACTAGCAACCAAAAACGCCAACTACACGCCGAACATCTTTCGGCATGTTGCAACTAACGGTGGCAGCAACAACAACAATAACAGCAACGTAAACAACAACAACAATGTGCGCGTTACGTGTGCGAAAACACGACGGTGGCTGATTGATTGACATGAGAAATTTGCTGGCATCAGCGCTGTGTTGCCACGTTTTGCCGCCACTGTCGTCAATACATGCCACACACACACACACACACACACTTATACATATTCGTACATGCTGGGCTACCCAGCGTTGTTTATTGTATTCTTTTATTGCCACTACATGCGATCGATTGTTGTTGCTTCTAGTCGTTTGTTGCTTGTCAGCGAATTTGATTTTTGATTAGCCACCGTGGCAATGTGGCATTGTGGCATTGTGGCAGCTAACAACACACAAACGAAACGCAGTTTGCGGTTTTTTTGGTAAGATAGAGCCACTCATCATTTGGGTGGGAGCATTCCCGGTTCAAGTGCAGCAAGTGTTTTTCGCCTCTTTGCCTTTTTACTGATCCCCTGTGGCAGTAACCGATAGTGTTCCATAGTAGTGCGAAAATTAAACAAAGAAAAAAAACACAAAAGAACAAGACGTTAGCTTCAGCTCTCTTCTAACCTTCACAGGCGCATTTTTATGGCATCAAGGAATGAAAAAGGATAGAAAAGACCTTTATTTTGATTTTGTTGGACTGCTTTCTGCTATAGTGCCATGTGCTGAATACTGTAGCACTGCCTTCGATAATAATCCATAACATATTTCATGAAAATGATTTACCAAATAAAGAAATGTTCCATTGAAGAGCTTGACTTGGATCTGTCAGTTTCTATCTGCTATAATAATGCAGTTCCGAAAAATGAGCAGCTTCTTCAAGAGAAAAGAACGGCTGCAGAGTGTCAGATCGATATCTCAAAATCTGCAAGGCTAGTACGCTCAGGGTTTAAAAATTATTTGCTGAATCAAATATAGTTTAGTGACGTTTTAAAGTCTTCCCTAATTTGAATATGAACGAAAATTATTTTCTTTGTATTACAATTCTTTTCAGTCAGTTATTATATACTTTTGCAACATGTTGCTCTGTTTTGGCACAGGAGATCGCAGTGGCAAGGGGCACCTGTGGGTAAAAAAATTTGAAAAAGGCGGCATTCTTGCCAGCCAAAATATAATTCAAATATTTATTTATTTACCTCTTATCATTTTTTATTAGCTTATATCCCGTAAGAATTTCTTAATTACGAAGAAATTAAATAAACTCACCGAACTCAGCTTAGTCCAATTTTTTTTTTTTGACATTGAATGAGATTCATATCAGTTCATCTCAACTGTTTTGTTTTATCGGATCCATCCATCCATCTCGTTCCATTTTATTCAATCTCTTTCTTTATCATCACTTTTTACTTATGTACGAAATATTTTCATATCAGTTTAAGTCCGTAGTCATATCTATGGATAATATGATGCGAAACTCTTCTCTTTCGCTTGTTGATAGTGATCATCATTTTTTGCTTGCAGTTGCCTAAATAAATTTTTATGTTTAGATTTTAAAATTCAAGTCCTTTAGTCATGTAAATAACCTTTTTGCGTATTTTAGTGAGCACAACAACCCTTCCTGAGGTGCATGACCTCTGCCGAGGTCAATGATTCTAATGTTTATATTTAATTAAGTCAAAAACCTTTCTGAGGTCAACGACCGTTTTGTTTACTTATATCGAGGGCAAAATCCAATTTGCTTACCTTTAGCGAGGTCCACAACCTATATAGGTCAATGATCTTTCAGAAGTCAAACAACTTTTTCTTACCCTTTACAGCTTTCAACTCGAAACTTATTTATTCTCAAAGTGGCACTTAATTTTTTCATTATTGTGTGACCAACAGAAATCTGAAAAACTTTGTCAACAGCATTCGCTGATTCTGGTCTTCTAGTGTGGTTTCGGCTCTTTTCTGGGATTTTGTTGCTTCATCTTTTATTGGAAATGATATGAGAAAGTGGAGCCTAAAAAATTTGTATTTCTTTCTCCACCAACAGTTAAAAAATGTTGTGTAGTCAATGTCAAGTTACCTATATGCATCCGAATGAAAACTTTCAACTGCATCCTATCTACCAATTTCCACTTACTGCTCAAACTCAGCGTTCAAATATAAACTTTCGCCCAAATTATAAAACACCTAATATTTCACATTACTTTGGAACCCTTTCTGACCTTTTAAGGAACCATTTGGACATACTTCAGAATAAACGGAAGAAATTTGAAAAAAAAATTATTATTTTCCACCAGTGCTAAAAAGGGTTCTCCACTGCTGCAGTGGTTCAGTATTTCTCAAGAAATTAAACCAAAAGAAGCATTATCTTCTAGAAAATATAGTCAGTATGTCGGTCATGGTACAAAAAGATTTTTTCCCTAACATTTTGAACATAATGGCCTACCGAAATCAGATGTTTGATTATATCAAAAACCTGATAGGTCTTTGTATTATATATACAGAGCATGCAGCGATCATTTCTCTCCCAGTAATCACTGTTGATAGAGCAGACGTTCCATTGCCCGACCATGAAGAAGTTCGAATAGCAACTACCCATCGGAAGGACAGCAAGGCGGCGGAGGCCGTTGTAATGCCGGCCAAGCTATTCAAACACGGCGGCGAAGAACTGATGAGAAGAATGCATCAGCTTCTTTGTAAAATATAGTCGGACGAAAGCATGTCCAACGATTGGAATGTAAGCGTATTCTGGCAAATCCAAAAAAAGGGAGAAACAACAATCTGCGCCAACTACCGTGGGATATACCTCCTTAATATCGCAAATAAAGCTCTACCAAGAGTATTGTGTGAAAGATTAAAGCCCAACGTCGGCAAACTGATTTGATCTTATCAGTGTGACTTTAGGCCTGGAAAATCTAAAACTGACCAGATATTCAACATGCCCCAAATCTCGGAAAAGACTCGTGAAAAAAGCATCGACACACACCACCTCTTCGTCGATTTTAAAGCAGCTTTTGACAAGACCTCTTCGAGCCGTTCGATACCAAACGAGATTTCTGACAAGGCCACTCCATGTCGTGCGACTTCTTCAATCTACCGCTGCAGAAAACTATTCGACCTGCAGAACCTAATCGAGCAGGTACAATCTTTTACAAGCCATAATCATTGGCCATAACAACCGCGCCTTTAGTTCTGCTTTCTACAGATTGAACAGAGAAATGAAGCAAGCATTGTTAACAGTCATAACTTCGAAGTTGTAGATAATTTTGTCTCTCTTGGAAGTAGTATTAACACCAACAACAAGGTTAGCCTCGAAATCCGACGCGGAATAACTCTTACCAACAGGTACTACTTCGGACTAAGTAGGCAATTGAGTAGTAAAGTCCTCTTTCGACGAAGAAAAAACAAACTCTACAAGTCACTCATCCATCTCGTCCTGCCATATGGTGCAGAGGAGTGGACAATGACATCATCTGATCAGTCGACATTACGAGTTTTCGAGAGAAAGGTTCAGGTCATGTCGTCCGAATGAACGAAAATACTCCAGCTCTGAGTGTACTCGACGCAGTAGCCGTATAGGAAGCAGAAGAAGAGGAAGACCTCCAATCCGTTGGAAAGACCAAATGGAGAAGGACTTGGCTACACTTTGGATCTCCAGTTGGCGCCAAGCAATGAATTTTCCATATGAAAGAAATAAATTTTCTCTAACTTTCATACTTGGTGTGCCCTTTAAGGTCATCCTAATGAGATTATGATACTAAAATATTAAAAATAATAAGTATAGAATTTTTACCAAATTTAAAATATTATATTTATTTACATGCAAAAAAAGTAATTATTTCATACTTCAACTAAATATTTTTATGAAAAAATTATCAAATATTTATTATGTAATAAATTGTGATTTTAATTTTCGCAATATCTGGCAGAGCTTTCTAATTCACAATGAGCGTTATATTGGTGAATTCATAAAGAAATATTTCATATATAAAAGAAGACATAATAAAGTTATGCATTATAGACAGCAGCGCTTACATAATGTTTTTATTACTTTATTTTATTTTTTCTTTTCTTTTATTATTTTTATTTTTATTTTCTTTCTTATGAATCAATTTCCGACTGCAGTCGACTGCTTTGCATATGCAAATATGAGGAGCATAAGAACGAAGACCAAATGCGCTTCACACACAACAAAAGCCACACATATTTATATGTACATACATATTAACATACACACTTACAAACATACACAGACAGGGATATGACCACAGACACCTCAACTTGTCTGCGCCTGTGGATTTGCATACAAAAAGGCAAGTGGCCTGGGAGTAGCTGCGAGCGCGCGAAACCAATGAATGCTAATCAATATAATGAGGCAACTGCGAGCTACGCCACATGCAACCAAACACACACATATCTACATAAATGTGTGTATGTGCCAGCACAACTGCCAGCTACCGCTTGCGCTGCCGTGCAACGAGAATGATTGTTATCGATAGTTATGCAATATAGTCGTAAATTATGGACATTGCCACAATGGAATATCGCAAATGTGACTACGGGCGTTGCATGCCACAAAAGATATGCCACATATGCAAACATACACACATACACACTTTCATAATATGCATACTTATATACATACAAATGTTAATAGGCTTATGAGTTCAATATGCTGTATATCACATGTGAGGCATAAGTGTTGTTGTTGTTGCTGTTGTCTCTGCTTTGCCCGAAATGTGGGTCAGTTGACTGCGAAAAGAACAGTAATGTTTGCCATTTGCTGCCGAGTTGAAAGAAAAATCAACAATAATGTGGCATTGGATAACTTGACCGTCGCTTGTTGCATGCAACATGGCAGATGCTAATAAGAAAAAGTCAGCTAATTGAGCTAATTTGCGTACAATTATCATCGTTTGTATAATTAAAAGTTGTTTTTGTGCACGCACACTGTTTGGCTGTGAAAGCACTCACAACAACCGTTATGTCATGGAAGTGTGCTTCGTTGCTTTGGTCAGTGCTAATTTAACTAGTGGACTTTAAGAGTATTTACCTCCATATTATATGTATATACTTTATTCGATTACCACATTGCAATGGAGAATTCTATCACCTCAGTTGGGAAAGAAATTTATGAGGCACTGACTTGACAAAGGGCACAAATTTGGTGATAGAAGATCGTGCAAAAATGTTTACTTTTGGTTTTGGAATTATTTCTCGAACTCTTTCATGTTTTTTAGTATCTGACCAAATTTGACCCGGATTGTCAAATAAAAACTATATTTTTACGTATTTTAATATCAATATTTATTATCACCGTAATTACGTAGTTTCAAATTTGATCAGATTATAAAAAACAAGAAAAACTTTTTCTGTCCAAGGAAAGTCATTGAAACATTTTTATTTTTTGTTTTTTGTTATCTTTTGGTTAGAAAAATATTTTTACTGCTTTACCAACTGATCAAATTTGACCCGGATTGACAAGTAACAACTACATTTTTACGTTAAATACCAATATTCATTATCGCCGTAATTACGTAGTTTAAATTTTTTAATCCGGGTCAAATTTGATCAGATTATAAAAAACAAGAAAAACTTTTTCTGACCAATAAAAGTCATAGGAAATATTTTTTTTGTTATCTTTTGGCCAGAAAAATATTTTTAATGCTTTTACCAACTGATCAAATTAGACCCGGACTGATAAAAAAAATTTGTATTTTCTAGCATTTTGTTACAAATTTTTATTACCATCTTAATAGCAGGCTCCTCAGCTTATGAAAATATGGTATCGCGTAATCCTCGGCTGAGATGGCCTTCAGTGTTTTCAGCAAATTTTGTTTTTCTTCGGCTTTGGCTCATTTTTGGAACGCTAGTCACGATATTGTTGGAGAAGTTCGACGTCATATTCATAATCCACCGTTTCGTCACTAGTGATGATGTGCTTAGTGCATGTGGAGTACTTAGCTATCAAACATCTCTTTTGTGACCTTTCCCCACGTCGTTTTTGCAAAAGGTGCAGATCTTTTGGTACGAGTGTAGCATTGCCACAGTTTATATCCAAAACATTAACAAAAGTGTGTTGAGTCGGCCGAGTAGATGCTATAGACACGATGATTTTCAAGCATTCTTTCCATTTTCGACTTTTTCGATTTTATCGTCAGTTAGGATGGACGACTCTCGAGTGGTGCCTTCACGACCTTTACTGAATATTTAGTGCCATTCCAGTACTTGCCTTGGTGATAGAGTTGACTTCTCTAAACACTTCTGCAATATTTTCAACGATTCCAAGACCGTGATTTTACTGGGAACACAAAAATTTTCTCCTCCTTCCTCCTTATTTTTCGATGGTTAAAATCGCCAGCCAAACTCAGCGCTTCGTAAGCAAATAGCTGTCAAGCTAATAATATACTAATTGCCACAGTCCGGGTCAAATTTGATCGTATGGCACCACATGGATTTACATAAAATTGGCTTAGTATAGATTAGTTTAGACCATCTTCTGGAATGTTGCATGCATCTATGCCATCTTAAAACAGCATTATCTTATTTATGAGGACCCTGAAATTCGAAAATTTATATTACTTCCAAAAATTTATGAAATATTTTATGTTTTCAGATCTTCACCTGAAGCCAAAAAGCAACTTAATGGATGTGCTGAATATAAATTCTTCCGTTCTCTTTTCCAAATTCTTGTTTTTTTATATTGTCCTAAACATATAAGTTCGCTAAGTTCATCTAGAGACGAATCTCTTGATAGTAGTCTAAGACTGTGAGATTATTATCTCCTCAGCAATGAAAAGGGCATACTTAAGGCTCTGGGACATGCTTCCATAGTTTGGAATGACTGAACTTCCGAAACTAGATCTTCCTTGTTTACATTATTTGACTGAGTTAAAATGTAAAAAAAATCGTTGCGAGCTCGGCACATATCAGATCTAAATTCATCAACATTTATAGGGATTCGATCTGATTAAAGTCTGTAAATACAAAGGAAAGGACTATAGATCTATTAGATCAATGGATCATTATATTATGCTTGTACATTTTAATGATGAATACATATGCCTTTACAAACCAACAAAGCGACGAACATACCTGAGATCCCTCGACACGAGACTTTCGTCTAAGATTGTGACCTCGTAAAAGCAGACATTTTGAGTTTATTATCTTCATCATCACATTTTTAAACAGAGCTTTATTCAGAATATCATTATTCTATACCTATTACAATCCGGTGAGTCAAAATTATGCTGCAGGACTTTAAACTTAGCTTTCAAATATGTAAATCTGTCGAGAAGAGATTCTCAATAGTTTTTTCATGATTATTGCAATTTCAGCGGCTAACTAATATTGAACCTCTGAATATAATTCTATCATGTAAAGCTTTCTAAATAATTTCTTCACAAAGATATTTAAAACTTCAAAACCCGATAGGTAACACTCTCCGCGACGGTTTCATCCTCTACGCAATATGACAGAAAATGAGAATGTTATATATAGTAGATGAGCAATTTACCCATGCCCTTTAGGAACAAAACTATGCTTTGGGGTCAAAAAGCAGAGCACAGCTTATCTCTTCAGATCGTGAGTATGCCCTTATTCGGTTCGTAATTTATGCTTCAAAACTAATTAAATGAATTTGAAAAGCAGTCACGTAATATTTTATTTTCGGCACTGCAAGCATCTATGAGAACATGATGTAACGGTAATTACTTTGTATACACATACCTAGGGCAATATATTGCCGAAAGTATACATCATCGGTTCTTATCATCGATGTTCATGTCAGCAGACGACACAAATTGCTCGTGCAACATATTTTCAACCTACTGAACTCATTTGACTAAGCTGTTGGCAAGTAGGCATCTACAAACAAAAAAGAAAAAACGCCAACAACAACAATATGCCCCACACGAACAAAAAACATTAAATAATGAAAATACGAGTAACAACAATGAGAAAGTCAACAACATTTATGGCCTTAGTGATAACTTAAGGAAGAGTGCTGCGGAGAGTGGAGTGAGTAATTGTTCTTGTTTTGTATTCTTAAGAGAAAACTGTGACTCGCAAATGAATGAGTGAGTCACGTTAAAATCTGTCAACAGATCAGTGCTAAATACTTGAAGTTGTAGGCTGATTAATGTTTGCCTTTACGCCGTCGTCTGCAAATTCAGAGGTAATGTCGTCAAAGGTAAGTAGATTCCAGGAGCTGCTGGCTGTCTGAACGACAGTTTTAATGAAGGGAGTAAATAAGAAGGGCAACACTTTTTATGGAATTTTGGACGGATGAAAGTTGACACTTGAGCTATGAAGGGATCTAAAATAGAAACACAACATAAGGCGGTTTCAGAGAGACTAAGAGGAAAGAAGAAAAAAAAATTTAGCGAAATTAAAAAAGTAACCACAGTGTATAAAAAATGGTCGGGTACAAGTTACCGGACCATCCTGACAAACACTCTATAAACGAGCAGTTATAATTTTGAAACCAAATGGTGATTTCTCAACATAGTCTCTTTACAGCTCATTAAACTGAATCAGCGATGCGTCAACTTCTTGTACCCGCATGAAAAACCCATTTTTTTTCAAAGTTGTTTTCTTCTCACTTTCCTTCACGGGGTAGTCAATACAGATCATACCTTATGAATCCACCGTTTTATCATATATATATTTCAGCAGACTGAGAAGTGTTCGCCTCTAGCTTCACCATGTTCTGAACATCAGCCATTAGATCACCACTTTGGATCCACAAGAATAACCCGATAAGACGGTTTTAAGAAAACTTTTCGAACAAGTTAACGGTAAAAATATCTACTAACTATATTTATTATATTCAATAAAACAAAAATCTGTGAACTATTCTGAACAGATGACTTCATTTACTTCTTCGTATAAAGTTACATATTTTTGACAAAATCAATTTATTCACTTTGTCTTTACAACAACAGCAAAGAGCCTTAAAATATCATACAAAGGTACATATCGACATATGTAAACACATTTACTGAAGCTTAAATTTTCAGTTTTTTTGTTGCATTCAATGTCATTTTGCCCACCCATTCACCGCGCGCCGCCATGCCAGGCAATCGCCATTAGAGGTGGCATTTTGTCGCAATCGTAAAAACGTGAGAAATTTATCTGCAGGCATGTAAGCGACTTTTAGTCACATTTTCTCCACAGACAGGCCTAGCGAGCATGGCAAAGAAAAAAATTAGCCGCGGATGTTGTGACTGTGGACAAGTTTGTTAGTGGAGCTTTTTTGCTGTGCTCTTTGTTGTTGTTGTTGTGCCTTGTGCTGGCACATTAAACAAAACTTCGTCAGCGTTCTGCGTTCTAACTATTTTCTTTGCAGCCCATTAGCTGTTTGCTTTCCTCTTTTTTGTTGAGCCGAGTGCACCCTTGTGGCTTGACTGTCCGTATCGGCGTGGCTTGGAAAATTGCTTGTTGGGTGTTGTAATCAGTTGGCTAGATGGCTTGCTTACAAAGTGTTTTAACTCGTTTTAATTGGCTCGATACAAAATGAGGATATGCTCAAACAAATTGTAAAAGTGGGTAGCAAATGCACACGGTGGCAGCTATGAGTACGCTCACATACAAATATACAGTCTATATATATATAGGTATATAAAAATGTAGATATATGCATAAAAGATAAATATAAAATATACAAAAATATTGAGTATTATTATCTTTCCGGGAACAAAAAAAAATATTCAAAAAAATTTTCGAAAATAAACCATTTTTTCCCAAATTTTACATCTTATATTATATTCTAACTGCTGGGTTATGTTATCTCAGGTAAATAGGCCGATCTTTGTGTCCGACCACGAATACTCCCACTTGGACTCCTCGAGACGCCCATCCGCTGCGATGGCCAGAGCTCCTAAATATAGATCAAAGAGCATGGAGCCTGTAACTAATAACCGAGATACTTTAGCTTTGGTCTGACGAAAACTGGACAATGGAGGAGCAATTTACAACCTTCCTCTCTCAAACTTTGAATTTGCATCCTCCAAAATCTTTGACATCACCGCGTGATTGCCAATGGAACAGTGTTTAGGTAGGACATTTTTAATTATGACGATTATGCTAAAAGCTGGTACTTCAATGAACCTTTTTTCGTTTCGCTTTGGGCCAGAAGGCTTTCGCAACGCCACAAGTGCAGGCTTCTGGCCAACGCCTGCTGAACTCATGCGAGGCCCATAGTTCCAACGCCCTAAGACAATTGAATTGATTCTGTTGGGATTTAAGTATTATATAGCAAGCTCCTCGACTATACAGTTTTCATCGATTCCACTAGAAATAGGTAGATGCTAACGCTGGTAAGGTCACTTATTCTGGACCAGCTTAAATCTTAATGCTTAAAGTTATCAGAATGAAATCGAAATGAAAGAGAATTACGAAATCTCCCTGTGACTGACGCTTGATGTGTTCGGTTTCCCGGAGTCTAAAAACAACCTTCGCAGCAAATTATCTGCCGACTATGCCTACGGGTGATTACCAGGTTGTTCAATAAGTTTTGACGTTTGATAACAAAACCACAATTTTATGATTCAAAATATGTTTTATTATTCACTATAATCTCCCTGAACAATAATACACATGCTCCAACGATCCTCCAATCTGTGGATCCCATCCCTGAAGTGAGAATCCGGAAAGTCTGCAAAATACGCTTCAACAGTCGTTATGACCTCTATCTTTGCTGAAAAACGCTTGCCACGCATAAATTTTTGGAGTTCTGGAAACAAATGTAAGTCGCTGGGGGCCAAACCTGGTGAATGCAGTGGATGCTCCAACAATTCGAACTTCAATTAATTGATTTTTGCCATTGTCAAAATGCTCTTGTGACACGGTGCATTGTCCTGATGGAAAATGATTTTTTTTCTTTTACAAACCGGGACTTTTTCACGAATTTTTTCCTTCAATTGGTCCAAAAAGTTGCAATATTATCTAAAATTAATTGGTTTACCATTTTGCAAGTAACCCAGAAACAAAATTCCTCTCGCATCCCAAAACTTTGATGACATAACCTTCTTGGCCGAATTTCGGACACGAACTCGTTTCGAAGCCGAACAACCAGATTCACACCACTCTTTAGCCTCTTGTTTGGATTCATAATCATGGTGATAGACCCAAGTCTCATCCATAGTAATAAATCGACGCACAAAATCCACTTTAACCTTCTTAAAACGTTCCAAATGTTGCTGATAATGTCGCATTCGAATGTGTTTTTTTTTCATTTTTAGCAAATGCGGCACCCCTTGTTCTCACAGCTTTCTAAAACCCAAAAGTTCACTTAAAATATGGCTCGCACTGCCTTATGAGATGTATAGAGCCTCTAATAAATCACTTTCAGCCAATCGACGATCTTCCAAAACCATATTCTGTTTTTGGCTATGATTTGTGGTGTTGATGCGCTTTTTGGACGTCCTTCAAGTGGTTGGTCTTCAAGGCTTGTACGACCACGTTTAAATTCAGCAACCCATATTTCTACTGTTCAAATTGTAGGTGAACAATCATTATACATTTTTGATATTTGATATCAATGACATCATACGGAACAGTATAGGCTTAGCCACGACTTAATCCAAAACAAAATCGATCCATTTCTGAAGTGCATTACTGGCGACAAAGAGTAACTCACTTGAGTCGGCGCATATGGTGGCTAAGCCAATTTTGAAGGTTTTCCTACGTGTTTCGTAAGGATTGGCAGGAATTATCTACAAAAAGCTGTTCCTTTGCAGCCAAGCTGTTTATTCAGTGCCAACACTTAGACCGTGTGAAAGGAGCAATCACTCAGAAGCGGCTAGTATTAGCCAATAGAACACCGGCAGACAACATACATCCACAAGGACCGGAAGTTCCACTTGCTAGGTCTATTTCTGTGTATGGAAAATGATTTTAGCTCGGAAAAATCCTCCTCAAGTGAAGCTTGTGAAAACAGACTTTGCCACTTTTGGCAAGTTTGCTTCTACAGTTGCTTCAAGCAGCTCTCCAAATTATTAATATTTTTTAATCAAAATTTTTTACCATTTCTAACGATTTTTTTATTTAACGAAAATATGGCCACACCTTTTTTTTTGAATATGGCATCACTTTTTTCTGTAATTGTTATTGATTTAATCTCATTATATTTTATCTAAGCAACCTAGATTATTGACCAACAAATTCATTGCTACATTCCTATTTACAAATATCAGTTGCCACAAAATGTTGCAAGTAGTTTATTTAAATTGGAAATGCAATTCGAATTTTCCTATTTGCGTGTTATCTGCCTATGCCATGCCAAATTGCAGCGATATACGCGCAGATATGCATCTTGCAACAGCACACTTGCTACATACACAAACACACGCGCATACACTTGTTCGGCAATACACGGCTTGCGTCGCGGCAGCTGTGGGGCGGACATATTTGCCAACAAATGTCAATATTATATTTGAAATATCTTATGGCTTCATTGTTGCTGCCGCAAAATGATGGCGAAGATATGTGCTTGCAACGTCAGCAACAAAAACAACAACAATGGCACCGCACATGCCGCAACGAGCAACAGCAATGTCGTCGTTCGTTAAAGTCGCCTGCGTCCACAGACGCCCGAGCAGACTTTTGGGTGGTGGTTGTTGTAGTTGTTTGTTTGTTGTTGTTGTTTCTACACTTAATGTGGCTTAGCTGATGCATGGTGCTGTTGAGGATGCCACTGCGACTGCAACTGTCCCATCAATGCAGCCAACAAACACACTTACACCAAGGCACACATGCACACATACACACATACATATATGTATACGGTAGTTGCCACAAGTACGAGTAAATGCCGGCTGGCGCATGGGAATTGGGGTAATTGATGTTTAGTTGCACTTTTACCCAAAAAACGTGGACAAACCAACCAAAATTGCTAAAACAAAAACAAAAACCAACAAAAATGCTAAATAAAAGGAATACAACAAAAATAAATGATTTGAGGAAAATAGTTATAGAAATGGTGGTGCGGTACTGCGCATGTGTATGTATGTGGCAAGTAGGTAGTTGCAGCTTCCAGTGGCGCTGCAAAGTCAAGATCAAGTGGCGGAAAATGCCACGTTGCTGCTACCGAAGGTAAAGCAACAACAACAAAGTGGTAAAAAAATAGAATTAAATTAAATTTAAAAAAAAAAATCACAAAAACAACGCCAAAAGCTAATGTGTATGTGTGTATGTGGTAGTCATGCGTCAGCGGCGCGTTCGAACACAACACACACACAGGCTTGGCGGCACTTGCAGCCAACATCGGGCGCATAATTTGCTCCTCAGCAACCGCAGAAGCTTTCTGCCACTGCCCGTCACTGTTGTGGTTGTTGTTGTTGTTTATTATTGTTGCAAATGATGCGCTTGCGGTAGTGTGCGCTGCTCGGCGCTGGCTGCCGGTACTTAAATCGAGATTAGGCCAGGTCAAGTCGCTCGCTCGCTGATGGCGGGCAAGTCATGACACTAAATTTTCCTTTTCTACACTCAATAAATGCGAAATTTCAGAACTCAGTAGCAACAACAAAAGCAACAAAGCGAAGCAAAATTAATGGAGAATAATTTGACTATTTTCGGTTTGCCAATTGGCAAGTGAAAATCCTAAATGGCTTGCCACACCAACAATACCAGCTACAACAACAATAGCGGTGCGCAGCGTGCGACATGGAGATGGTGGCGAAAAATTACCCATTTAAAGTGAAAATTAAATGAAATAAAATAAAACATGTAATTTTCCAATTTGGCACCTTTGCTCACCAATCCACACACACACATACACACACAAACGAGTAGCTTTGGATCCTAAATTTATTGTTGACTTGCAGTTCTATGTTGAAGGTCTTAAGTCATGGGAGTGAAGGTGGAATGACTTTCACTGCTTTCATTTGGTTAATGTCCTTGCTTGCAAAGAAGATTTTCATTAACTTAAAGACCTTTTCTAGATTGACAATATTTGTTTGCGGAAATTCTTCATCTTCTTCTTAATTGACGTAGACACCGCTTACGCAGTTATAGGCAAGTTTACAACGAGCCAGTCGTTCTTTCTTTTCACTGATTGGCACCAATTGGAGATTCCAAGCGAAGCCAGGTCCTTCTCGCCTGGTCCTTCCAACGGAGTGAAGATTCTTCTCTTCTTCTTCCTCTGCTTCCCCCGGAGGGTACTGCGTCGAATACTTTCAGAGCTGGAGTGTTTTCATCCATTCGGGCGACATGACTTAGCCAGCATAGCCGCTGTCTTTTAATTCGCTGAACTACTCACTGTTCCATCGAACGCGATATTCGCCGTTGCCAATTCCGCAGAAACATTCTCTCGAAAACTCGTAACGCCGACTCATCAGATGTTGTCATTGTCCATGCCTCTGCACCACATTGCAGGACGGTGATGATGTCTAACTTGTAGAGTTTGGTTTTTGTACGTCGAGAAAGGACTTTACTTCTCAATTGTATACTGAGTCCGAATTACCACATATTGGTAAGAGTTATTCTTCGTTAGATTTCGAGGCTGACGTTGTTGTATGTGTTAGTGCTGGTTCCAAGATAGACAAAACTATCTCGACGTCGAAGCTATGACTCTCAACGGTGACGTGAGAGCAATGCCGCGAGTGTGACAACTGCTTATTTGATGAGGGAAGATATTTCGTCTTGCCTTTCTATGAAACCAGAAACGGAGCGATTGTTATGGTATCGATGTCATCGTCATACGCCAGCAGCTGTGTACTCTTATAGAAGATTGTACATTCTCCATGCACATCGGAAGGTCGTATTATTTTCTCTAGGAGTATATTGAAGATATCGCACAATAGGGAGTCGCCTTGTCTGAAACCTTGTTTAGTATCAAACGGCACAAGTGGTTCTTCCCAATCCTAATGAAGTCGCACAAGTTTTGGTTATTGACCAGCGCCTGCCAAGCCCACCTGAGGTCCACAAGTCCAGCGCTAGAACCTAAGAGGACATCGGACAATCGACTCGCATCCAATCGGTGTCTTACCTATAATTCTCATCGATTTTGCAGTTTCGGAAGATTTCGACAGGGCCGGGCATCCATAGAAGTATAATACCGAAAAAAAAACTTGAATCCATTGCTAATGAGATCACGCACTCCTTGGCTAGTTTGGAGCGCTCAGTTCATAGCAATATGCCTACCATTATTTTAACAGCACCCATCTGCGCTTGAAAGCTGCTACATTGGTCCACTGATCTGAAACTAGAGTTAATAGAGAGCTCCCAATAGAAGATTCCGCCTCCTACCTTCACTCTTAACTTCGAACCAACCGTGCAAAAGCTCACTTCACATCTTCTTCAACGATTTCGCCCGCCTACAATGGGGGTCGAAAGGAATTGAAGAAATTCAATATTTCCTGCCCGGGACTCTCATATGTCCGGCTCCACTAAATCTAATAGCAAGTTTCGTAAAGCACCTACTATCCTGGCTTGGAGCTTGGCCAGCGCTGGGCACCATCGGTACATGCGCTGTGGCCAAATCATTTTGGCGGAAGATCCATCCCAAGAAATCTAGCGATCTCTTTGCTCTCAGTAAAGCTAGCCTCTCATGAGCAACAATTCAACACTTCACTCATGGCTATCTCCTGTTTGGATGGTCAAGGCTTAAGCACTTGGGAGCGCATATCTTCAAACATCCCACCGAACTGGGGGGAACGGAAATTAAACGGAAATTTTGAACATAAAAGTTATTTTTTTTCTACAGCTTCACAAAGTGCTATATAAAGCAGTCAACGTGCGATCTTTCTCGATCAGCCATCCAACTCAAGATCTTAAAGTGAAAGCGTACAAGTTACTGCTTATGCAAGAACTGATGCCGCTCGACCTTCCCAAGCGACATCGCTTCGCTGTATGGGCTCTTGAAAGTTTCCATGGAGATCCGACGTTCAAATTTTGTTTAGCGATAAGGCCCATTTCTAGCTCAATGAGTATGTAAACAAGCAAATTTGCCGCATTTGGGACAAAGGGCAATCTAAAGAGATTCAAGAGCTGCCATTTCATTCAGAAAAAACAACGATTTGGGGTGGTTTGCGGGCCAGTGGTATCATCGATCCATATTTCTTCGAAATTGATTGCCGGAGGAATCGTAACCGTCAATGGCGACCATTATCGCGCCATAAAACCCGACTATTTGATGCCTTAGATTGAAGGTCTGATCTCGGCGAAATTTGTTTCCAACAATACGGAACCACTTTCCGTACAACACATCGATCAGAAAACTTCGGTGGGCAGATAATTTCACGTTTTGGGGCAGTCAATTGGCCACCAAGATGGTTTGATGTCGCACCGTTAGACTGTTTCCTGTGGGAATATGTAAAGTCGGAAGTCTATGCGGAGAGTTCCGCGTCGATCCAGTCCTTGGGGCAAAACATCACGTAAGTCATTCGCTAGTTATTAGTCGAAATGCTCGAACGAGTCATCTAAAATTGGACTCAACGGATGGACCATCCGAGGCGTAGCGGCGAACTACATTTCAAAGAGATAATCTTCAAAACATAAATGCCAAAGAATGTTCTTTCGAATGGCAATAAAATTCTCCATTAAATTTGAAGTTTCTGTATCTTTGTTTATTTCTAGATATTATTTTCGCTAGAAAGAGCAGAAAGTGCTCAAAGTATTTTTGTTACATTTATTGGCGTAGTTGCACTTTGTTGTTATTGTAGTTTTACGTATTAAACAAAAGTGAAATTGTTAGCAATTTTCTTGCTATTTTTTTGCATAACCACTTCTGTGCCTCTTCAAGCTATTGCACAACGCCGATGCGCACAATTTTCTTACACAGCAATTCTTCCATACCGGCGACCATTGAGTGTGTCTGTTGTAACTGTGGCAGCAAGACCGCTGCAGCCAGTCCTTTAGATGAAAACGTCAACGCACCAGAGACGACCGTTGAATTAATATTTTTCCTTTCTTATTTATTTGCTTTATCAAACGGCTGCAGAGCGGCGCTTCAAAGCCTCAAACGAAAACAAAAGTACCTATCATATATAATGTACTCATATAATATACTCGTTTATGCATGTGTATGTATCGTTATGTTTACATATATTACATTTTCGTGCTTAATGCTGATGGATTTGTTGTGCTGGATTTCTTCCTTACCTTATTGCCAGCAAATTTAATTCATAATTCGCTTTTCATTTGTAATTTACGTCTGCGTTGAAAATTTCCCGCGTACAAAAATTACTTGCAATAAAATTGGTAATTGCCTGCGTCGCTGCTGCAACTGTTCCTTAGCGGTTGCATCTTCAGCTGCATTGTTTGCCGTGCTTGCCGTGTTGTTGGTGGCTTCTTTCACTCGCGCAGCCGCAGTGGGAAAGTTCGAATTGCGAATTTTAATTTTCAGTTATTTGTAATTGGATTCTTGGTTATAAATCCAATTTATTTAAGGAATAATCGTAATGATTGCAGCAGAGCCACAGACACACTGCTTAATGTGTCTGCTTGCAACATTCTCATAATTTCGTACTTACATACACATAAATATAGTAGAAGTAGTACCATGTGTATATGTGGATATATTTAATGACATTTCAGTAAAAGTGCTATTCATCAGCACACACAAGCACATACATACATGTATGTATATATACATGTGCTCTCATCTCTGCATTGCGGCTAAACCTTCAATAAACCGCCACTTCTGGTAACTTTCTCTCATTTCTACTCAAATCAACCTACATTTCGTTAAGCATATATAATTAATTAATCTGCAGAATTTAATTAATCGCAATCACAGAAACTGTGATTGAAAGGAACTGTAGTTTTATTAATAATTTTCTACATATATATATGTATATTTAGTATATATGGTGTACGATAATACTACTAAGCGTAAAGAATAGTAAAACTTTGTTCATAATTTTAAAGTTCTTACTTTATTCTTCACATGTCGTCCCCTCAAAGTAATGTCCCTTGGCCCCAATACAACTGCGCCAACATATTTTCCAATCCTCGAAACAGTTGTTAAAGTCAATATCCGGAATAGCCTTCAATGCGCGTAGCCATTCAAGTGTCTTTAATTTACCCAAAAAGGGTTTGCCGGGGCGGTCACTTAAAATTGCTGAATAGCCAGAAATCAAAGGGTTTCATAGTCGATAACAGAACCGTGTTTTCGAAAAAATTTAGAAATTTTGGAACCAATTGTGCTTTCACTTTTTTTAGTTCCAAATTATCTTTCAAAAAGGGTTTTGACGGATCCTTTCGATATTCCAACGAAGCCAGTAAGATCTCTGTCTGCTTGTCGTCGATTCGTTTGTATTGGTTGGTATTTCCTTCATAACTGTAAAACAGTGAAACTATTTTTCAAAAAACGCCGAATTTTAACTATTCTTGGCACAAAAATGCACTGTTATGAGCAAAATACGCTCTCTTATTTTCATTGAAATAAGCCAGTCGAAATTTGGAAATTCAGTTTAATAGATACGAGATACGACAATTAATTAATGAGACTGATTCCATAAAAACCGTATATTTGAAAATTATTCTACAACTCTGCCATCCCTTTCAAAGTAGTCCCCTTGGGCAGCTATATAGCGATTTCCATGCTTCGTAACATTTCTGGAACGCTTCGACTGGGATGTCCGCGTGTACCCTCGTCACGGCCGCCTGGATGTCCGTAATCGACTCAAAATGGATTCCTTTGACCACTGATTTGGTATTAGGAAACAAAAAAAGTCACAGGGTGACATGTCGGGCGAATGAGGCGGCTGTTGCAACACGGCGATCCCTTTAGAGGCCAAGTACTGGTACACGCTGAGGGCGGTGTGGCACGGCGCGTTGTCGTGATGAAGGATCCAGTTACGAGCGATGTCTGGGCGCACCCTGTTGACTCGTTTTCGCAATCTTTCGAGTACTTGGCAATAGTTGACTTGATTCACAGTTTTCCCCGGTGGAACGAGTTCTTTATGGACGATTCCACGGCTATCAAAAAAGGCAGTAATCATCGTTTTCACATTCGACTTGCTCATGCGAGTTTTTTTCGGGCGGGGGGGCGCGTGGAGACAACCATTGTGAGCTCTGGCACGACTAAGAGCATTATCACCATACACTCTTACAATTTTAGCTTCATGCTTTTTCCGAAGCTGTTTCGCCCAATCTGGCGCAAAATTTTATCGCGACTCGTTGCTCTTGATTTCGTTTTTTCGTGACGAGCACCACAAACACACGTCTACTGAACTTGACGCAGCAGGCGAATTAAAGAAGCTAGAGCGATGGTACATATATCAATGGAGAGGGGAGAGATGCCGGAAAAAGAGAAAGTAAATTTCAAGTTCACAGGTTGACCACAAGCGCGACAATAACATCAGTCTCATTACTTAATTGTCAAACCTCGTATATAAGGCCTCAGGAAAATATTGAATCGATTCAACACATTTTTGATATACAGAGATACTATTCTCAGGAAAAGATTATCGCTGAATTTCAATTGTATAGTATATCCCATACGTTGACTAATATATTCGATGAAAAGTCAATTATAGGTACTGAGGTACCCATATTCGGTATTTAATGGCATGAAGGGTTTTATTGGATTTGGACAATTTTTGGTCATAAAGCGATATACTCTAGAGGCAAAGTTTTATACCGTTATATTAATTTGACCTTGATTTCTAATCCGAAAAGTGAAATTTAAAATTGTGCTATATGGGAAGTAGGCGTGGTTGTAGTCGGATTTCAACCATTTTCGCACTAAGGCATAGGAATATGAGTAGAATTTCCCGTTCTAAATTTAATCGAAGTCGCATGGTCGGGTCCCGGGATATGTGATTTCACCTAATAGTGGGGGGTGCCACGCCCATCGTCCAACAGCTCCCATAAAGCTCTCTCAAACCATCCCAGATGTAAAATTTTGTGATACTGGCGTTTTTAGTTAATGATTTATTGCGATTTTTGTAGTTTTGGCGATACCTTTAAATGGAGGCGCTAATACACTACTTTGTGGAACTCCTGCTGTTGTTTCCCTAAAAATAGAATACTCGTATCTTTTTTTTACCGCGGATTCGATAAAATTTTAACGCCGTTTCGATAAAATCTGCTTCAATATCGAAAGCAGTCTTTTGTGACAAATTTAATCGAACCCTTTTGCAACATCCAAAAACACAGCAGAACAGTTTTTTTCCTCAAAGTCCTTTTCAATAATTTTTGATTAAGATTTTTAGAAACTTTATTTAAAATAGATTTATCATCTGAGCAACGGTCCATATTCTATATATAGAGTAATATTTACTTCCAAAATATTCCATGATCTTTCTGAAGTATTCCCATTCGGTCCGTATATTGCACAGGGTCACTTTTTTGTCTGTCTAAAGATAACGGTTTCAATATAAGTAAAATAAATTTCTGAATAATCCGATTTAAGGCCATAGCCGTGATTGATCGACAGATAGTTTCAGGATATTTTGCCGACAATAGAAAAATATATCTGGTTTAGAATATGATATATTGGATAAAAAGTATTTTCGTATTTTGTCAATAGATGTCGTTCCAGTCGCATATCTCCAATGCTACCAATCACCTTGTGTCATACCATAAGTATAGTGTTGGAAAAGTGAGATTTTAAGTTTCATTTAATCAAAAAAATCGTGGAAGTTGAAAAACGATTCAGCTGTTCAGTGAGTGGAAATAATGAGGAAATTCGCATTATCTTGAAATTTTGTATTAAAAAGGGAAGAATGCCACGCAAGCCAACAATGAAATTCGTGAAATTTGCGAAGACGATGCTGTATCAGTTCGTAGCACAACAATGTTTCGCTCGTTTGCGTTCTGAAAATTTTGATGTGAAAGATGCACCTCGCTCTGGTCGACCTATCGTTGAAAAAATCGATGCAATTATGGAAAAGATTGACCAGAACCATCACATGAGCAGCTATGACATAGTTAGGGAACTTAACATTCATCATCAAACGGTTTCGAACCATTTAAAAAAGGCTGGCTACAAAAAGAAGCTCGATGTTTGGGTACCACATGAATTGTCTGTGAAAAATTTAATGGACCAAATTAACATCTGCGATTCTTTGCTGAAACGAAATAAAGTCGAACCATTTCTGAAGCGTATGGTGACAAGAGACGAAAAGTAGATCAAATACGACAATAATGTGCGAAAACGAGCATGGTCCAAGCGTGATGAAGCTCAACAAATGGTCGCACAGCCAGGATTGACGCCTCGAAAGGTTATGCTGAGCGTTTGTTGAGATTGGAAAGGAATCATTCACTATAAGCTGCTCCAGCCTAGTTGAACGATTGGTTTCATATTTTACTGTCAACAACTGATAATATTGAAGCAAGCATCGAAAAAAACGGCCAGAACTGATCAACAGAAAGAGCTTCGTCTTCCATCAGGACAACGCTAGACCACACACATCTTTGACCCCTTTTCCTTTAATGGAGTAAAAAATCTTCTATTCTCTATTACCCAATATAAGTAAACAAATTATTTTTTGAAATTCCCAATTTTTCCTTAATTTTGCTAGCTTCGACTTTGCATGAAAAGTTTTGCATTACTATTTTTTTTTTTTATTTTTTTTTTTTTATTTTTTTTTTTATTTCTTTTTCTTTCCCACGAAGAGGCTGCATTTGCATTTCTTTCGACAATTGATTCTATAGCCCGTGGAAAATGCGCTGCGAAAAATCATTTGGAAGCACTAATTAAGTAAATGAGTCAGCTGATTGCCGAAATACTTTCATTTAATCCATTTCAGCCATTTAAATAAATAAAAATTACTTATACATGCAAAATCATGCGGCAAATAATGTCAAATGGCCTAAACGACTTCATTTGCAATGCAACCAAATACAACAAAAACAAAAGCAAATAGAAGAAAAGCAGCAACCGGCAGGCAACCACGGGAAATTGACACTCGCAATGCCAAAGACAATTTAACCCAAATTTGGCTGAATTTACGAGCAAAGTGGGCCAGTAAGTGGCTGGCAACGCGAGTGGTGGCGGAGGCGCTTGGGAAAAGCCGTGGAAACGCAGCGCAGTTGCACCGAACACGTACAGCAGCAGCAGCAACAACAACAGCAATGGCAATCATGGTGATTAGGCAAACGGCCGTGGTGAGCGCGAACCGGCAATTGGCCGCCTGCCAACAGCAACAACAACAACAGCGCTAGTGCAAGCAGCAGAAATGAAAATAAATAATTGGAAATTAAAGTAAAATGTGCAAAATTAAGAAGCACAACTACAACAAAAACAAATATTGCAATTTTATTTACAAATCGAAGCGATCAAGTAAAATTAAAACAACAATAACAAGGCAATCGAAAGAGCCATAAAATAAAAATAAATTGCAGTTTGTTGTTGTCGTTGTTTTTTTGTTTTCGATGTCTCAAATCAAGCATAACGAATTTTGGCAGCAAATGGCAGACTATGCAGGTTGCAGGCTGACGCGGCCAAACCCTTGCCGTTCAGAGCGTTAAGGCGGGCGGCAGTGCCATGACGTTGATGGCCATGAGATGCATAAATGATAATTATTAAATGTTGGCGGGGAACAAAACAACTGCTACAACAACAACAAAACTGCTGTAAATGCTTTATTCATTGCCTGCTTAAACAAGCACGACTCAACTTCGAATTGCTGGTTTAGCGGTTCCTAATGAAGTGAGAAAGACTGCAGCCAGGGTTGCCAATGTTAAAAATTAAAAAAAAATGTTTACAAAAACACGATGCTTACACTTAAAACTAATCGACATCGAAAATTTATGACATGAGCCCTAAAAAAATGGCAGATAATATTTGAGCTCGATGACCCTCTGCAGTTCTGTACCAGGTCATAGTAGTATCGCGGGCAACTATAAAGCTGATAAATTGGAAAGGCAGGGTATTACAGCTTCACTGTCATTGTAGTGCAAATACAAGAGAGCTCCGCTGCCCTCTCGCGGTTAGTTTTGGACTGCTGTACCTGGTAAAGGCTTAAAGAGTGCGGACCTATTAACGGCGCCTGTTCGGTCCCAAGATCCACCTCGACTAAAGTAAGCAAACCAGCGAGTTTTTAGCAATCAGCAAGGTTAAGCCTTCCATAATTGTAATGGATTTGACGCTTTCCTATTGGTGCCTATGAGGTTAGGTTAATACTCTACGCAGAGCGCTTTGCTTTTTGGCTGCACAAAAGACCGTTCAAAATCAATGCATGTGCGAACCTCTATTGGATCAGCCACATAACCTAACCTATCACTCTTAGTTATGTTTTCTCTAGGTTGCACAAGGAAGCGAAGTAAATGGGCGTAGAAGTAAACGAGGGCAAGACGAAATATCTCCTGTCTTCAAACGAACAGTCGTAGCATTCTCGACTCAGCTCCCACGTCACTGTTGACAGTCTAGCTTCGAAGTCGTTAATACTTTTGTCTATCTTCGGACTGAGTAGGCAATTGAGAAATAAAGTCCTCTCTAGACGAACCAAGACCAAATTCTACCGATGACAATATCTGATAAGTCGACCTTACGAGTTTCCGAAAGAAAGGTTCTGCGGAAGATTTATGGTACTTTGCGCATTAGAAACGGCGAATACCACAGTTGACGATGAGCTGTACGAAATATACAACGATATCGACTTAGTTTAACGAATTAAGAGACAGCGGCCCCGCTGGCTAGATCATGTCGTCCGAATCAATGAGAGCACTCCAGCTCTGAGAGTATTTGCCGCAGTACCCGTCGGGGGAAATCAAAAAAAGACGAAATCCGCCACTTCGTTGGAAAGACGAGGTGGAGAAGGACCTGGAATCTCCAATTCGCCCCAAATTTTGGTTTATGTTGGTCAAAGGCTGAAATTAAAGTCAGATTGTGAAGAATATTATCTACACCATAAGATCTCGGTATTATTCCGGTAGATTAAAAAGTCTGGTAAAAGGAATTGGTTATATTTATTCTTAAGGCTTAGTTGACAAAGTATATGAGAGCCCAAAGAGAGAAATTCGACTTTAGCAAAATCCAGCGTCACAATTTCTTGAGAATATACATATGTATAGTTCAATTAGTAGCCAAATCGATCCATTATACAATATTTGAGAAAAATACTAACTGTATTGCCCTCTAGCTATAAATTAATAGAGGCTTTCCGTAAAGTTGTGCTGAAAAGTTAAGCCAAATCAGTATTCAGGACTCACTGAAAAAATATGATCACATATTTATGGAGCTCGGTGTCTATGGAACGTTAAAATACACAAGTACAATGTAAAGCTATGGCTCGAATGAAGAAGACCTCATTAGACAATCATTAAGGACCGGCTTCAAGCTGAACTGGAATTAATAACATCTTAATGGAAAATAGTTCTGTGAAGTATAAGCAAAGAAGAGAAGAAAAATCTCCTTTTTTCTTTAAGTTCCGTTCTTTAAAAGGAGACCTGCAGAAAAAATCTCCTTTCGAGATGAAATCTCATTCAAAAATTTTTCGTTCTTTGAAAGGCGAGTTCTACATGAAAAAAAAAATCACAATTCGAACTATTTACCTACAAAAAGAGCCTGAAATCTTCAACAAAAGCAAATTAATTATTTTTTACACAAAAACCTTTCAATGGCAACCATAAAGAAATCTAAAAAAAAAATCCACAGACAAAGAGCAAGAGTGTCAAGCAGTGCACGGAAAGCCGAAAGGTTGTGAGAATATATTTAAGTCGCATTTGCGAAAGAAATGAATGAACCAATTTTGAAATTACCCAAAGTAAAGCTTCACAAGGAGTCCTCTGCCAAAAGCACTGCCACAGCCACAGTTACAATAAACTCACTCATGCATGAAGCCACCACTGAACCACTGACTTGACGACCAACTTAAGTGGCTGTAAATTATACAGTAGCAGCGGCAGGTGATAACAATGCAGACAAGCCATACTTATAAAATACTTAAGTAGCAGAGAGCGCTTAGCGGCAGCATTCCGCGACGCAGCGCACAGCGAACGCATAGAACGAATAACTTTCGCTGAAACGCGGCATCGCAATATCGCACCGCTGCAAACATCCTTGTCCTCCGAGCGAGACACCAATGGTCGTATGGTAAGACAAAACGAGCAAACAGCGAACGACGGACGAAGCAAATCCAGCAACTAGACGCCTGTTGCTACTGGCGGCGCTTATTACCGTTAACTATTCCACTGCGAATTTCGAATTTCACTCAAGCAAGCAAAGAGTGAAATGAGAATTTGCTTTACCCACCGCAATAATCGAGCAGTGGAGTCGAGTTTCTCTTGCCCAACCCAGATATTTATATGTGTAGCCGACATATTTGGTTATGCCTACAAATAGGCAGATAATTCATTAATCGTCTAAACGGTATTTGGTCATGTGATTTACATGCGATTACGCGCATTGACAACTCAACTGCCTTCGCAACGCAGCAATCTTGCTCAACTCACTCACAACTCCATTGGGATGACAGCGTGACAGCGCAACAGGCAATCGTTTGTGCAACATGTTGCACATCACAAAGCGTAACCGCATGATTTTTTTCATATTGTCATACTGTCAATGTGTCGCCGGAAATTGCGCTATCATCATTGATGAACGGCGTGTTTGGTGCGCTGCTTCTCAAGGTCTTTTCATTATCAATATGCCGTGTAGTCGTTCCTCACTATTTTTTGCTTGTTTTGGCCTACGAACAAAACTGTGTGTGTATGCCGTTCATTCGTGTGCCACTTTGGCTGGCAAGAGTCACGAGTTTGACCAAAAATTTTGCGGACGCACATTCAATAAGCCACTGACAGCCGGAATGACTAACTGTCCCGCTGAGTGGAAGACAGATGGCGAGATAGAATTAGATTTGCGTGGCGGTTCGCGGCCCAAATATTTTCGTAAAGACTCGCACATTTAAACATTTCAAATACTTCGACCAAATTCGCCTACGACAACGGCTTAATGAGCAATGGGAGTGTATGCTTTAGTCATATGCGGTGGTCTAATACATGGAACTGAAGTTTTCGGCTTATAATTTGTGCCATATTGGATTTTGACTGCATGTGTTTAGCTTGTTTTGTCACAAATGAATTTGGGCCAAAACCTTTACGCTCAATTCAAAGTTTGGAAACGACTGTCCTTCGGCTGCTATAAATTCTTATAAGTCACTTCTATTTGATTTTCTCGTTGGCCGTCAGTCATTAATTTTCCCAGAATTATCCTTTAACATGAGAATTTCTCAGCTCCTTATATAAGTCTAATTTTTCTTTTCCACATATATTTCCGTCTTCGTATTTTTTTGAGAATTTCCGCCTGGGCTGTCAGTCTTTGTTCAACCCCCATTTAAAAGCAGCCATTTAAGTATATTACTTCTTCCTATTCTTCTTTATCACGTGCATCGCGCTGGGCCGAGAATGCGAAACTTTGCCAGTTGCCTCTATCCTTTTCCAGGTCACGTTTTTCAGTTGTACGTCCAGCAGACAGTTCGCTATACACTTGGTCCTTCCATTGGAAGTGTAGGCGCCTTTGCTTCCGTTGTTCACCCATGGGTCTCAAGTTAAAGGAGCAGAGCATCATCTGCTATGCGAATAACCTGGCCTAGCCAGCGCACTCGTTGAGTTTTATGCGCTTAACTACACCCATGTCGCCGTATAGCTCATAGAGTTATTAGTTCTATCTTCTTCGATACTTCTCGCTCACTTGAATGACTCCAAAGATCTTGCGAAGAAGTTCTTGGGAACGACTCAAGAGCTTTCTTACCTCGGGTCGTCATCGTCCATTTTTCTGTGCCGTATACTAGGCCAGGAATAATAAGAGACTTATAGAGCTCAATTTTTGTTTTTCGGAAGAACGGAATCTGCTTTTCAATTGCCTACCGAACCCAAAGTAGCAAATGATGGCAATAGTTTTCTGCGCTTGATCTGCATGCATAGATTTTTATACTCTCGCAACAAAGTTGCTAAGGTATTATAGTTTTGTTCACATAACGGTTGTTTGTAAGTCCTAAAACTAAAAGAGTCAGATATAGGGTTATATATACCAAAGTGATCAGGGTGATGAGTAGAGTTGAAATCCGGATGTCTTTCTTTCCGTCCGTCCGACCATCCGTGCAAGCTGTATCTTGAGTAAAAATTGAGATATCATGATGAAACTTGGTACACGTATTTCTTGGCTCCATAAGAAGGTTAAGTTCGAAGATGGGCAAAATCGGCCCACTGCCACGCCCAAAAAATGGCGAAAACCGAAGACCTATAAAGTGTCATAACTAAGCCATAAATAAAGATATTAAAATGAAATTTGGCACAAAGGATCGCATTAGGGAGGGGCCCGCCCCCTACTAAGTTTTTTGTACATATCTCGGAAACTACTATAGCTAAGTCAACCAAACTCTATAGAGTCGTTTAGTTCAGGCATTTCCATATACAGTTCAAAAATGGAAGAAATCGAATAATAACCACGCCCACCTTCCATACAAAGGTTATGTTGAAAATCTCTAAAAGTGCGTTAACCGACTAACAAAAAACGCCAGAAGCACTAAATTTTACGGAAGAAATGGCAGAAGGAAGCTACACCCAGGCTTTTTTTAAAAAATGAAAATGGGCGTGGCGTCGCCCACTTATGGACCAAAAACCATATCTCAGGAACTACTCGACCGATTTCAATGAAATTCGGTATATAATATTTTCTTAACACCCTGATGACACGTACGAAATATGGGTGAAATCGGTTCACAACCACGCCTTCTTCCAATGTAACGCTATTTTGAATTCCATCTGATGCCTTCTATGTATGTATAATACATAAATATAAATGAAAATACAATTCAATACTCAAAGTACACAAATTGAATCAATCTAATTAATTTTACAGCAAAATAAAAAAATATGTAAATGACGGATAATTAAATCTCGATTATCACTTTATCATGCGAGAGTATAAAATGTTCGGTGACATCCGAACTTAGCCCTTCCTTACTTGTTTTCATAACGGTTCTTCGTCATGAAGGTTTAACCAACTTTAGAAGAATTGATCTAGAGGAACTTTAAGACGAGTTTCCTCCGAAGGCAGACGATTTGCAGGTTGATTTGGGAGTTAGAAACTTCTTTATACATGGATTTCCATACATATGTAATTGCAAAAAGTAATTAAATGTTCGCTGTACTTGTATACTACCCGTTATTTTATCCGTTATACTATTTGTTATACTTGACAAATAATACCCGAAACTTAATTGACGATTTGACATACTCTTACTTATAGTTCGTTCGCTCCATCACAGATATTTTTCTAATATATTGCCAGCACTGCAGAAATTGTACATATGATTAATGGCGAATTGGATTCGACACCGTCTTTTATGGGCCTAAGCCTACTAAGGTGAAAGCAGATACTAAAAATTACTAACAAAAATCGATTATGTGGCATAAATAGACCAGAATATTTAAAACACGAAAAAATTTGAGATTCGCTAAAAAGAAATATTTAAGTAAATTTTTACTTATATAACTCGTGAGCCGTTCATCTACTTTAACTATGTTTATAGCAATAATTTTTCAACATAAAAACCGTTTTTTGAAAATACTCAACTAATTAACTATAAAGTATTACTTGTAGTGTCATCTGTGCACCTTTCTAAAAGCTGAAGTCGTAAAACTCGTGGCAATAACCCACATTTTTAAAAAGTTTTTTTAGTCAGTTTTTTTATTCCTTCAACATGAAAGCATAGCCAATTAGTAAAACACTAATTGGAAGATTTTATTGGCCACTCGCTTTGCTTACTGTGACCCCAGCTGAAGAAGTGTCAGCAAATTGAACTAATTTTCGAAACTGAAACACTTTTCTTTGGTAAATTAGCTTACGACAGGGGTGATAAAGCGACACGAGGAGATTTTGAAAAGGCAATTTTAAAATGAATTTTGGCTTCTCGAAACTTTTTCATGTTTTAAACGTAGCATGGATATTATTGAAACATCTTTGGAGTAGCCTTACTTTAGACAAAAATATTTAATATTTTCATCAATATATAACTTTATCAATAAACCCTAAAATCTGCTAAATTGGATAACTAAATCTAAAATAATCGGCAAAATAAGAGAGAGGTAAAATAAGAGAGAAAGCAGCAGCCTGAATATGAACAAACCCTTTGTTTTAGCCAACCACCCTTGTATATGCAAGTAATTTATCGTATAGTATGTAGCAATAAATATTGAAATGTTAAGTGGTAAATTAGTAAACAAATAAATTATACTAATTTACTAGAAGCTCAAAGAACAATTCGAAAGTTCGGTTCTCAGGATTTTGTTTTGCATTTCAGATATTAAACGACTTAGGTGAAAGTGAAAAAATGCCTAAAAATAACTTAAAAGCATATTTGCAAACTACAATGCGAAAATACGTCTCAGATCTGGAAATTTCGATGTGAAAGATGCACCTCGCTCTGGTCGACCTATCGTTGAAAAAATCGATGAAATTATGAAAGAGATTGACCAGAACCATCACATAAGCAGCTATGACATCGCTAAGGAACTTAAGGGGTATTCTACTCCAGAATTTTGAAAAGTTCGATTTTTTTTTATTTATATTTAAAGTTCAGACCCTTAAGAACATATCCTCGAAAGAACTTTTAAAAATTAAAATTATTTTAAGAGCTACAGTTACTTTAGTGACGCAGTAACTAGCCCGGTTTGGTTTTACTCACTTTTTTAAACGCGTTTTCTCGAAACTACTTTTTTCTACACGGTACCGGCATTATCTCAAGTTCTGTACAATCGATTTACTTGAAATTTTGTGTGAAACTTCTTTATATAATTCTTTAACGTTCCTACCAGCATCGTGTCAAAATTTTTGTTTGTAATATTTAAAAAAAAATTCAGGAATTTCAAAAAAAGCGCAAAAAATGATTTTTATTTTCAGGCAGTCGCCATTTTTCAAAAAAAATTTTTTCGTATTCCCTGAGGTAGGGATTATAAAAGCATCCCTACTGATTAAGAATTTCTTTTGATTTTTTTTTCAGACCACCAGGAGAGTCAGGATCAATGTCACTAGGATGCGCAATTTTTTTTACACCTGTCTCTCCCCCCCCCCCCCCCCCCCTCTAATTATTTTAATTTTTAATATTTTTTTGTAAATTTTTTTTTCTGTATTCTTAAGATATCAATAAAAAAAAAAACACTATAAAAAATGGATGGTAAAAACATTTTTTGTTTTTTTTTTTTAAATAAAATTCAAAAAACCGCCCAAAATTTGATTTCTAGACTAGAATACCCCCTTAACATTCATCATCAAAAGGGTTTGAACCATTTGCAAAAGACTGGCTACAAAAAGAAGCTCGATGTTTGGGTACCACATGAATTGTCTGTGAAAAAATTAATGGACCGCATTAACATCTGCGATTCTTTGCTGAAACGAAATAAAGTCGAACCATTTCTAAAGCGAATGGTAACAGGAGAGGAAAAGTGGATCAAATACGACAATAATGTGCGAAAACGAGCATGGAGTAAGATGGAGTAAGGTTGGCTTAAAGAGAAGCCTCTGAAAATTACTTGTCGCAGTTTTTCGCCGAAAAACCAGAA
>JBAWJQ010006040.1:0-81963 GCA_037783105.1 Bactrocera zonata
ATTACCGACGCTTAAGGGCGCATCGCTTTTGCTTATGTCAACAATTTTTTTTATAATTCAGTTGAAATATGAGAATTAACTTCTCGAACGGAATTAAAGCGCTCTCAACCAACAGAAGTACAATGAGTGCTTCTTTTTTCTCTTACACACCACTGTGCCCAAAAAATAAGGTGAATTTGAATTAAACTGCGCACGCCGAAAGATTTGGAGAATTATTTTTTTTTAGGTTGGTAGTACTGTCAGTCACATTTATGTCAAATTTCATGTCAAAATATTCATTAGTGTTTGAGATACGTGACGTTTTGTGAGCTGCTAAAAGTGAGTTTTTTGTTTTTTGCGATGTCGAAATTTGTTGAGCAAAGAATTTGCATTAAATTTTGTTTACGGAATCAATTTTCGGCTGCGGATACGTTGAGTACGGTGCAGAAAGCTTTTGGTGATGAGGCTGATGTTTACAAGTGGTATAGTGAGTTCCGAGCCGGCCGTGAACGTGTCGAAGATGAAGAGCGCCCAGGGCAACCATCAACCTCAACCGACGAAGCTCACGTTCAACAAATCAAAGATTTGGTGTTGAAAAACCGTCGATTAACAATAAGAAAGCTAGCTGATGAAGTTGGCATATCAAAATGCTCAACCAATGCCATTTTTGAGGATGTTTTGAGCGTCAAGCGCGTCAAATCTCGACTGGTACCGAAAACACTGATTTTTTTGGAAAAAAGGCGTCGCGTTGAAGTGTGTGAAATGATGCTTTCCGACTACCAGGGTGTCATAAAACGCATTATAACTGGCGATGAGACTTGGATCTATGCTTACGATCGCGAAACAACCGATCAATCGAGCGAATATCGTGCCAAAAGAGAGCCGAGACCAAAAAAATCGCGCCAAAGTCGCTCAAAAATCAAGGTCATGTTGACTGTTTTTTTCGATTATCGTGGTGTTGTGCATTATGAATTCCTTCCAACCGGTCAAACAGTCAACAAGGAATATTATTTGAACGTTGTGCGTCGTTTGCGTAACGCTATAACGCCTAAAAGGGCCGGAATTGTGGAAAGACAATTCTTGTTTTTAACACCACGATAATGCAACATCCCATACTGCCCTCGTAATTCGTGATCATTTCGCCAAAAACTCAACCCATATCGTTCCGAAACCACCGTTTTCACTAGATCTGGCGCCGTGCGACTTCTGGCTGTTCACCAAGCTCAAAAGACCGCTCCGGGGACACCGTTTTTATACGATAGAGGAGATTGAAGCCGCAGCGAAGACGGAACTGAAGGCCATCCTGGAAAGTGACTACAACCAGTGTTTCGAAGATTGGAAAATCCGTTGGCATAAGTGCATTGCATCGGGAGCGGATTACTTTGAAAAGGATGAAACTGATTTGGAAGAATAAATAAAGAATTTTCAAAATATATACAATGTCACCTTTTTTGGGCACAGTAGTATATTACCTTTACTTATTTTATTTTTATTTTTTGTTTCTTGCAAAGTTTACAAGAATATCATTTATTTAAATAGAAACAAAGATTCAATTTATAAAACGCTTTGCGGACGAGAACCTTCAGCAGCTCATAGTAAAAATACTCAGAGACATATACCCACAATCAAGGGAAAATAAATCAATTAAGTTCTAGCATTAGCAACAACAAGCAACACACAATGACATCGAGACCAAGAATAACTACTAAACGCGAAAATCGTTATTTATGAGCCTGTGAGACGTTGTGTTGGTGTGAGTGCGTAACCGAAATTTCCGAAAGTGTCTGTCGTATGCAAATCGCCTGCTGGCTGAAGGTATATGGTAAATGTAACTAAAGCTGTAATTGTTGCCGTTGATAACAAGTGGGCGTGCCATAAAATCGCCAACAGGCTCCAAATGTGTGGAATTAATTACAATTTGCGACACTGTCGCTCTTTGTGCGCATTCAACTGAATGTCGATACCACTTTGTCTTTGTATATGTATCATGCAATTACACACACCGATATCGATTGCAAGGCTGCGTAACCAATTTGCGGCCGCCTTATCTATTTGGCCAAATTCAGCACCCAACATCGATAGACTTTGGCAGCGCGTCATATTATGTTATGGTGTTTAACGCCTGGAAATTTGGAACTCAAAATATATTCATTTATGCAAGACACAGACAGATGCAAGCAGTTCTGGCTTACTACATCGCACCCCATTGTTTGCTGACATAATGTGAACTCAGCAGACTTGTGGTTTACTTATTTTCATGTACTTGGAATTTTGTCTTCGGTGGATGTGAACTCAAATAAGTTTCGCAAGCAACTGACACTTCAAATGAAGACGACCAAATGCACAGCTGGCTGCCAATTACATATGTGAATGTGCCGTGATGCGAGTTTATAAATATTATAGTACAATAGAGTACCTTTCAAGAGCGGCTCGAGCGCGACAGTCGGAAAACTCAGTCTCCATGGTGAAACCTCTGAACACGTACAGCTTTAAGCTTTAAGCTGATACGCTGAAGGCTGTCTTGTCGCAGTGGAAAAAATACAGACAGCATAAATCGCAATGTTGCGAGCGACCACAACACGAAGGAGTGGGATAGATAGTAGAAGAGGGAAGCGAGATGCATATGCAGATATAAAATCAATGAGGCTGAAATGCGTGACTTTGAATAGCTCGAAAGCTGGCCGATAAGGGTTAATGTTCGAGAATTCTAAGAAAAGATGCGGCAACTACAGGAAGATTTCAGGACCAGAGCATACTCTTGTATGATTGAAAGTATTGATCCAGTGACTGATGTTCCGAGCATACTGAAGTTGTGAAGAGGACAGCCTGCTGAACGGCAGTAATAGAGTAACCTCTGGAGATAGCGACAAGGATTTCCGGATCTAAAATGATACAATAGACGTTCTATTGCCCAATTATGATGAGGTTCGAAAAGCAATTACCCGCTTGAAAAACAACATAGCGGCAGGAGCCGATTGATTAGAACTGTGCTGTTAGTCTGGTTCCTACAGACTGGATAAGTAAGCGAAGAATATGGGTCTGGTTGAGAACGAGGACAAATATTTCCGCATTAAAATTAAAAAAAAAAAAATCGGCAAGATTGTCTTATAATCGCCTGCAGTTCTCTATACATCACAATCATAACATCCCAGAATTTTTAAAACAAAACGCAAAAGTTGTAACAAAATGGCTTAGCAAACAGTAAAACTATTTATTTGTACACTTTTCAAGTAGACAGATATAAAAATATGAGAACTCGTATATATAATAATGATTGTATATTTATTATGTTTGTTATTCTTGTTGATTGTTGTTGTGGGCACAACGCGGGACTGTTATTGAGAGTCAACACATCACTTGTGGGAAAAATTAATTGTGTTTACATAAATAAATATGAGCATTTAGAAGGAGCTGGAGGGAAACGGAGGGCAGAGGCGCACCGTTAAAAAACACAATTAAAACAATACGATAAATTCTATTTTATTTTCGCATTAAGTTAAGCTTTTTGTTGCTTTTGGTGAAACTGGGGTTGCCCGGGTGACTTGACCATACTTTCGCGCGCTTGCAAGAACAAGAGACATATGGAAACTTACAAATAACAGTTGACAGTTTTATATCTCATATGCCTTATAGGTATACTAGCTTATGAGCAAATCATATGTATTTATGAATATAATCAGACATATTCGATTACCTTTTTGGTTTTATTATTCGCTTCCAACGCAAACACTTACTGCACTAAATTTTTTGTCTGATTTTGTTTTGATCTCTTCAATACTCGTAATTGGGGTATTTCAGTTCGGTCTGCTAATTAATACTTTCGAACGTGTTTATATTCATACAAAGCGAATTTGTGCTTCAATAATTCAAGCATCCACATGTTCATACTGATTTACTATAGGAGTATATACTGTGAGCAAAAAATAGTAAGACTTTGTTCATAATTTACTTAATTTATTATCCAAAATCTATGTCGTCAACGTCAAAGTAACTCCCCTTGGCCCAATACACTTGTGCAACAATTTCCTTCGGCTAAGCATTCAATGGGGGTAGCTATGTCTTCAATTGACTCGAAACGGTTTACCCGAAACCGTGCACGATATTGGTTGAAAATTTGCCGAAATAACCTCGAAAAATCATTACAATATGTGACGGTGCATTATCGTGGTGCAAAAACCAGCAGCTTTCGTCCCACAATTCCTCCCTCTTTTCTTGATAGTGTTGTCGGTCGGAAAGAATACAGAGTGCATCACACTTCATAAATCGAAGAAACCTATCAACATAACCTTGCTTTTTGACTTTGAAGTGGGGTTTTGGTTTCCGTTCACCTTTGCCACGATATTTGGTCAATTGATCGCTATTTCCGGGTCGCCAGCATGTATTCAGGCCTCATTGTCAGTAATAATACGTTTCATAACATCGTGGTAGTCCTATGATTGCCACGCAGTTCATGCTCAAACTGCTAGATTTTATATCATTTACCGCAAACTTTTGTTCTCCATCTCTATCCAAAATATTAGCAGCAAATGCCAAGCAATAGCACAGTTGCATACATAAATAATTTATCTGCTTTCTATACAAATAAGATTTGTATGTAGGTGGCAATTTGTTTGCATAAACTAGGCAGCCTATTGATTTGAGCCTATTTTTCCAATTTTTTATGCTTATCGGCATAGCATACAAATAGGCGCACATCCTATTTGCCTTATTATTAACATAAGCTTTACTGAAGCGGTAACTAATTTCATGCAGTGAGCCAGAGAACTAAGTATTTTATACAATTTTTAATGATTCCTTAGGAACTTACTAGATTGTTTGCTTTTTTATGACAGATACCTACAAAACTAATGAAAATTTAAAGGCAAAATTTAAAGCAAAATATAGCTCAAATGTGCAATAAGACTAATGCGCTTTTCTGCATACATTCTTTATATATCACTGAATGTAAAAAATAGAATTTGTATAGATAAATAGGTTAGGTTAGGTTAGATGGCTGATCAGAGATCGCACATGGACTGATAAGTAGTCCTTTGTGAAGCCATTGAAAATCGAACTCCCGTGTTCGGACTCAGATATCGGCAAACCGTTTAGTAGCCAATACAAATTTGCAGAGGCGCTTAATTTCTATGCCCGCCAGGTCAGCGGGTAGTCTGAAACTATGTGCACCCAGGTGTCTAAGCCTTGATCTCCCAAAAGCAGGGCAGTCAAGAAGGAAGTGCTGGCTAGTTTCTACTGCATCTTCTTCTAAGCAGCTTCTGCATGCGGCGTCCGGTAAGATTCCCAGTCTTACCGCATGTATGCCAATAGGGCAGTGGCCCGTCAAGAGCCCCATCATTAATGAGAGGCTAGCCTTACTGAGGGCAAAGAGATCACTAGATCTTCTACGATCTATCTTGGGCCAAAAGGCCCTTGCGACCGCACAGGTACCAATGCTGGACCATCGCCGACCGAGTAGCCGCGAGGCCCAGCTATCCAGTAGTAGAGAACAAGAAGATGCAGGAGCACCTACCCGTTCCCATTCTACCGACAGCGATTCCAGGGTACCTTTTCTTGCTAGCTCATCAGCCTTGCAGTTACCTGGGATTCCGCTGTGGCCCGGTACCCACACAAGTCTTATAATAAAAGCTTCCGCCGCCAGAGACAGTGACGCCAGACACTCTTCGACCAACCCTATAGATAAATAAATAAATAGAATTATTTTTAATGCTAATACGCTTCTCAAAGCTACGTTTTCACTACTTTTACGGACCTATGTTAAACAAAGTATTTTCATTTATGTAAGGAGTTAAAATCAACTTCTGATGTATACTAACTATTAACAAAACCTAACAAAGCCGCATTATTTGATTATAAAATATTATAATTCTGCTGAGTTGCTCCAAAATGATAAATTGGGAATTTTGGGAATTAAAAATTATTAAATATTATTTAAACAACAATAACTTGCGAAGTTATGCAAATAAATCCATGACCCACATACAGTAAATTATTCTTCCTGCAATTTCTTACCAAAAAGTATGGCAACAGCAAGTGTTCCACTAGGCGATGCAAATCATACCATTTTCAAGTGCTACTGATGGAAAGAAGCACGAAGAACTGTACAAAACAAAGTTAGGACAATTTTTTACTAACTTGTCTGAACTTATATTGCTTTCGACATTTTTAAAGTCTAATTGCCAGTCAACACGAGTATACGTTTGTAGCTTACGAAACTCTGAATTTAATTAAGTTTTATGGATTTGGTTCATTATCTAAGCAATAATAACTACAACTTTATTAAAATTGCTACAAATTCTGACTCAGTTACTATTTCAATTTACAGCACAGGGCGTCTTTAGTGAAAAGAAACATACAATTCTCAGAAGAAATAACAAAATTTTAAAATGGAATGCAAATTTCGTCTCGTCAAAAGACAACCAAGTCAATTTGTTTTTAATTTCAGGAATTTACATCTTTGTAACATGCTTTCCTCGTTTGTTCTGACGAATACACCTGTCTGAGAGTTTGCCCAAATTAACTTTAAAGCAATTCTGTCAAGTCTCCATGGCACAAAGAAAGTTTTATTAAAAAATGAGCATACGAAATTACAAAAGACATTGAAATAGCTGAGTTTCACACTCAAAGCAAGTAGCGAAGAGGCCTTCAAATTCACAAACAACAAAAGTAAATAAATTCCAAAAATAAAAGCTTTGCCACCTAAGTGTCACTTTACTGTCAACTGTGTTTGTAAATTGTTGTTCAGGAAATACAGTAAGCGAGCTTTAAACACTTACTTAATTTGCGGATATTTGATATAATTATAAGAGGAATAAGAACAAACACTAGAATGGAAAGAAGGGTATAAATGGGCGGTTATGTAGTCGTTAATATGATACAGTAAGTAGCGGGAGAAGTGTGAAAATGGTGAAAGAAAATGAACGAAATCATTCACCGTGACATTTTGGTGTCAGAGCAAACGAGAACGGAAGGTAAATGAATTAAAGTGAAACATATGTACTTGCGAATGTGTTAATGTATTTGAGGAAGATAATCCATATTTGGTGAGGTGCGATAAATAGTTTTTTATTTTATTTTTTTTTGTTTAGTTTTTTTTTTTTTTAATTAAATAATGAAAATCACTCAATTGGTTTTGTGTGTTGTGGAAAATAATAATATAGTTTTGAGACGTACTTAATATAAATCAGAAAAGCTGGGCATTCCCTTGTAATAAAAATGCCATAAGACTCCCTGCTTAGAAAATTTATTAAAACATTTTCTTAGCTTTTGCCATGAGAGGCCCACCTAGAATTATCAACAAATGTTTTCACAATAAAAAATTTTATATTTTATTCACTCAAACCGATTTTTTGATGGAAAACATGGATTTCTCTCAGCAACCATCCACCGTTTTCGCCTAATCCATTGAAGCATAGCGACCGAGAAGGTGAAGAAAGTTCTTTAAATTACATAAACAATCCAAACATGCATCGATCATTCCAAACATTTTATTGAGTCTAATGGCACCTATTTTGTCCAAATTATAACTTTCAAAGTTAATATATTTGTATTTTCTTTCATATCAAACGATCTGATATTTTTGGGAACGCCTTGAAGGTGCAATGCCTCATTTGAATGCTTAGCAAATTGCGCGCTATTCAAAGTTTGCAAACAAAGGGGAAATAAATATTAAAAAATCGAGTTCGCACAACACTCATTAAACAGAAATAATTAAAATTAACAATTACTTAAATACCATTGATACAATTTGAAAAAAAAAGTAAAAGCATTATTCAAAAATGTGTAAACATGCGCAAGTACAAATCTCTAAAATCCGGCGGCTTGTGTGTGTCACTTCGCCGACGCAGACTAATTAGTTCACTTCACTTCGACTGAAATTGACGCGTCCACAACAAATGAAACCAGACGGAAACAATTTCTCAATTGAAAACCTGAATGTACACACATGCAAGTTCGAGCAGATTATTTTTTGAGATTATAAGATTTATGTGTTATTACTTTAAAACCGCAAGTTCTTAAGAAGGAATTTATAAAAAGCAATTGTTTTGATAAAAAATACCTTTGGTTTAAGTCAATGTACTAAATGACTTGCTGAAAATAAAGAGTACTCTAATGTTTTTTTCTGCTTTTAAATTTTTGTCATTTGGTCATTGTGAATTTTGTGGGCAAAAATTAGTAAGACTTTTTAATTTAAATTTTGCCTGAAAGTCTATTCGTCGAAATATTTTTTTCTGGTTGAAATGACTGTCAGTGACATATGCGCTAAATTTCAGATCAAAATAATTATTAGTGTTTAGTGTACGCTTGTCTTTCTGAAGTACATAACATCAACCGATAATGAACACATCAATAAAATAAAGAAAATGGTGTTTGGCAAACCACGATTGACAGTCAGAGATCTTACTGAAATCGTTATAGTACATTTCGAAACGATCACTGAAAACAAAACAACAAAACCAATAAATTTTTTCGAAAAACAGTCCGCGTTAACGTCTGTAAAACAATGCTTTCCGACTACAAGGATATCATGAAACATATTTGTATTGGCGATGAGTCTCGGATCATTACTTAAGATCCGGAAACAGACGATTAGCCGGCTGAATATCGTTGCAAAAGTCATCCGAAGCCGAAAAACATGTCAAAGCAGGTAAAAAATTGAGATTATATTGACAGTTTTCTTCGATTATCCAGGTGTGGCGCACGCCGAATTCCTTCCAAGCGGCCAAACTCTCAACAAGGAATATTATTTGAGTGTTATGCGTCGTTTGCGCTAAGCTATTCGTAAAATGAGGTCCGAATTATGGGCCGACAGCTCTTCGTTTTGGCACCACAATAATGCACCAACGCTTATTGCATTGATTCTTCGTTAGTTTTTCGTCAAATTTTTGACCAAAATCGTGCCACTGCCACCTATATATATGCTATATGTATACGCCTGAATTAGCTCCGTGTAACTATTCGGCAAGCACAAGCGACGGCTTCGGAGAACCAGTCTGAGTCCATTGAAGCCACTAAACGTGAATTTCTACGCGCATTGAAGGCTATTCCGTAAATTGACTTTAACTGTTTCAAGAATTGGGAAACTCGTTGATACAATTGTATTGAGGCCAAAGGGAATTACTTTGAATTTTGCTATAAGTAAATAAAAATTTTAAAATTATGATCAAAATCCTACCATTTTTTACTCATGGTATAATTTTCTAAGGTCTCGATGTTTAAGTATTTATGTGTAACAACATTCACGGCCAACGTTATACTTGTATACCCTGTTCAAGGTATAATTTTTGATTAGAATATTATTGTTGTAGTGGTACATATTCTTGTTTAAATATTTGCCGTCCAATCAATGCAACACAATGAAATCGCAGCAAAAAACAGAATCAGTGCTCGAATATGCAGAGGATATAAATTTCACAAATATTTACATTTCAATTATTTTATATATATTGAGTATGAGTGCTAGGAAAATATTATTCCTCTTCTAAATACAAACAATTGAAAATTTTTCATCAATAGAGAACACAGGTCGTAGAATCCACGAAAGGAACAGAATTGAAATTTATGAGATGTATTTCGCTTTCTGCCGTTCACACTTGTTTATAGCCTTTGTACATATGTATTTATGTTATGTTTGTACCAATATTCGCTTAAGTATGCGTTATGAGATAAAGTGTGAATATAATCATCAATAAGTGATGTCAATAAAATTTTTTATTATTGGCTTAAACATCAAATTAGCATCGGTTTTGGAAAAACACTCTCACACAATCGCACACACGTGTATGTTTTGTTCACATAACTATATACGTATGTATTTTTGTTTTTCCTGGCAGACATCGTTGATTTATATTGTCTACGTATTTAAATAAATCAGTATGATTATATTAGTATCTAATTAGTTGCCTTGAAAAGGTAAACGATAAAGCAATTACATTGGAACTGCATAGATACTTGCATACTTCTGTTTCATACGACCGATGACTGGCAATTCAGGCATATGTTTAACAACTTTTTTCAGTTGCTACGTATATGCTTAGATGAACATTTATTTTGACAATAAAAACTCATGTACAGAACCGCTTGAGTTTTCAATTTACTTCTTTATAGTCCATAACATACTCAATAACAAAAAAAAGTGGAGCAGTTTTGTTTTTCTAACAATGCATGTACCCTTCCACTTAATCGAGCTTACGACAATGCACTTGAATGTTGTGATCAACAAGGCTCATAATAAAGCCAACACACATATGTTAAGAGCTTCATCTCCTCGACCGGCTATTCCCGTAGTTAGCTGCCGACAGCAGCAGAAAATTGCAATTTCATGCATATTTATGTTGAGAATGAAGGGAACGTCCTCTGAAATTTGTTCTGCTTTGTATTGGGTGTGCAGATAGAGTGTAGAAGATTTTTAGAATATAGTAGGGACGATAAGGGATAAAGTAAACTCGAAGGGCAAATTCTGAGTGCAAAATATTGTTTATGAATGGATGTGTTTGTATATGTGTTAACAAAGCGTATAGTAAAGCAATTTAAAGCACATTTTGTGCAACTATTCCAGCAAGTTTTTATGAGATGTGAAGTACATAGTTATGTCAGTTAACTGAGATACAAAAAGAAAAAACAATTTTAATGACCATTTTTTATAACATTTTTATTGAACTGTAAAGAATAAAATAAAATTAAAGTAATAATTTAAAAAAAAATTAAAAAAATTAAATGAAAAACTTTTAAATGACCATTTTTGGACGATTTTTATTGACATATAAAGAAATCTAAAAGTAAAAGAAAAAATAAATAAAAATAGAAAATCATCGAACTACAAGTCCGTTTGACCTTTACCAAAGAAAAAATAACAAAATGGCGTCGACTTAAAAAAATTGTATTTCCTGTTTTAAACTATTTCAAATTTTTTCAAAATACTTAAAAAAAATTACAAAATCCGAGGTAGTCGCTACAGACAGATGTATAATAAAGATTTTTATCAAACTTAGAGAAATCGGTCAAGTAGAGATATGTTAACCACCTCAAAAAGATATATGTATGTAGTTTCAAGAAAAGCGAGCTTAAAGTTTTGTCGTCCGCTAAACTGATTAAATTGTCACGACACTGGAAGTTTGAAAATCCATTTTTAAAGATTTATTATTAAATATCTAAACCTTCGAATCAGCGAAAGAAAATTACTTATATTTTTTTGTAATTTCTAGACTGGCAAACCTTCTTAAGAGCTGCATTGTGTCAATGTGTATTACAATATCAGTAAATATGACTTCTAATTTTCGATCACCTTAATAAACCTTAATATACATACGTATATAAACTATATTATCACATTTTGTATTGTCATCGAGTTTTTCTCCACATCAATGGAATATCAACACTTTATAAAGAAATGCAGAAGTCTCGGCATGAATGCCAGCGATAAAACCGTGAAAAAGCATTTGCCAGGATTATGAGAAATGCAATTTCAAACATTTATACTTATGTATTGATATACATACATTTCGTATGTATGTATGTTTGATTCTAATGACATTACCCTAGATGCAACATTATTTAATAAACAGACAAATACTAAAAGTATTTACATACATACGATTATAAGCACCGTAATGTTTTATGCATGTGTGGTTTCAAAGTGCCAAATCATCATTGCGTTCTCTAAAATTTTAACCAACTGTCACCGAAGCCATTATGCTAGCTGCTGTTGTTGGTGATGTTGCTCCTGTGTGTCATTTATTCGGACGGTTACGAGCTTGTGCGGTTGAATACTAATGCTGTCGAGTGTTAGCCAAGCGCGGTGCATGCGAATTTAGCTGCCAATAAGCCACGCATACACACTCACGGAAGACATATATACATATTTGTGCAAAATAAGTGTGATGCGCGTATTTAAACACTATTTGATTTGATGCCACATTTGTGTCCAGTGTTTCGCGCGGTCACGATTGGCCACCAATTTAAATGAGATTGTATTCCTTTAAACTCATTATATCTGCGCGGCAGTTGTAAATTTGTCGTCGCGTAAATTGGTTCACGCGTAGTTACGTGGTGATTACCAACCGTAATGCTATTTACGATCTCGCAATATAATACCAAATTATATTTGTATATTTCATACATTGGCTCCTGCGTGCATTTGAGCGCCCCTTCACACAGCTATCCTTGGTTAGTTGCTCATGAATGACGCTGGTGAGAAAGTGAGCGTCAAATTTGTGTTCATGCCTCATTTAATATTATTATTTTCAAAAATTGGTCTAATTAAATTTGACTGTATAGTAGATACACGCACATTTCTGTTTATATCGAAGCAAATGCTGTGCTCCGGGGCGTATACGCAACCAGCGCCATGGGAATTAGTTTGTTTACAAATGCATTCAGCTTATTTGCGATATAAAATAAATAATAAATTTAGTTATAATAATATGTAAATTGTATATTAAAACAAATAATTAAATTCGAAACATTTATTAGGCAATGGAAATACTGCTACACATTTCGTTTTACTCAATTTGTGAAATATATTAGATTTGTAAGTTGATTATTTCACTTACCAGTTCATAAATCAGAAAACGATTAATATAACGGGATAAAAATTTTGCAGTAATAATGTAATAATTTCTTTGAGGTGTGCCACTTTATCTCCAAAATTTGTGCAAATCCAACCAAAATTGTTCAAGCCGTAGGTGCCGAATATGTGGATCTCAGTATCTACAGTTAACTTTTGATTGAAAATATTGGTCAATATGTGAGATATACAATTGAAATTCAGAGAGAATCCTTTCCTGACAATAGTATTTCATTATGTCAAAAATGGGTTGAATCAGGTCAATACTTTCCTGAGCCCTCATATATGTGTACTCGTACCTAATATAAAGATTTTAGAACTTCGAGGTGACTTTATTGCTGGATATATCGGCCAATATATGAATTATCTCAATGCAAATTACAAAACATGTTTTATTTATAACGGTATATCTTTGTGCCTAAAATATTGGGCGAAAACTAGACGTAACCCCATATAACTATTAATTGATTACCAAAAAAATGGTTATGTTCTTACGATGCTTTTTTCGAAGTTTGTCTTCTACGATGATACTCACTTTTGGTTAAATGGTTTCGTAAAACCAAATTGTCGTATTTGCAGTGATGATAGCCCTCAAGTTGTTATTGTGACACCGTTAAATCCTGAAAATGTCACTGATTGGTGTGCTCTATGGGCAGAAGGAACCGTCGGTTCTTATTTCCTTAAAAACTAAGATTTCTGCAATGTTACAGTCAATGAATACAGTCCTGGTCCCAAAAAGATGGCGCTAGATGTCTTACAGCCAACGAAAGAATCAATTTATGTAAGAAACTTTTGGTGAGCACATTATCTCCTGTGGCCTCCAAGATAGTGTGATTTAACACAGCCTTACTACTTTTTGTTGCTAGTCTACACAGATAAGCCCGGGGCTATTGACGCATTGGAGGTGAATATTCGTGTTTTGTTGACATACAATTCTAATTACTGCCAAAAGTGGTCGAAAATTAGACCTCTCGGCTGGAATATATTCGAACTAGCCAGAGCCGTCGCTTGTCATAAATCATTTTTCAATTAAAATAACAAACTTTTAACTTTAAAAACAAGTTAAATTTGTCACTATAATATTAAATTGCATACGTTTTCTTCCTTTTTGAAACAGCATGTCTGAGAAATACCCACTATAACGCACATGCTGTGAAAATATATCTGTTAATCAACTCGTCGACCAGCTGTTAGCAGTAGCTAACAGTTAATTATCTGCTCGTCTTTTAACAAGGCCACAGAAGTTTTTTCTTGTTCTCTATGATTTATGGTTTGTGTCTGCTCATGACGGTAATCAATATTTTTTATATCATACTTATTCCATACGATAACAATATGTTTATCTGTCACTTGTTTACCAAGTAATGGGAACAAAATTGGGATAAAATGGGTACTATATTAATAAAAAATAAAACTGAAAAAACTAAAAGAAATAATACGCCAAAACTCGCCTAGGAACTTAACAATAGATTTCAATTGTTTAAATTTTTGTGTTTTGTTTTGATATTTCTTTTTTTTTTATTTCGTATAAGTGTATTAGTATACAAGTATTTTCTTCTCCAGTCACATTAGATTTTTAATTTCAATAAGCTGTTGGGATTTAACGCGTCTGATAGCGAAATTTTACTGTGGAAAACTAAGCATATATACTCGTACATAAGTAAGAGCAAACATACATACATATATAAACAGAGTGGTGAATTATATATAAATAAAAAAAATAATAAAACAATAAAACAATATAATTTTCCAATCTCATTACCATCAATCGACACATTTAATAGCATTGAAACAGGGGTCACGAACGACATAAATTATCACATAAACACAGGCTACAAACCAAATCACATATCAATATGTATATATATATATACATATATACATTAGTATACATATGTAAAATAGCGCATTTATTAGAAAATATTTCAGACACTTATGTATAGTCTAAAAATAAACTAATTAGTTATACTGGCATGCGGATCTATCGGTTTCGGTATCTAACCAGTCACCAATAGAATTTTATTGCGCTCTTTTTAGGAATTTATTAAACACAAATACAATATTTAGTTGAAGCAGGTAATTTATTCATGTTTTTCTCTTCGATTATCGCAAAGCTCACAGCTACTTCGCAGTAGTCTCCACATTTGTTGTTGTTTAAGTTGTTTCTATATTTGTTGGGTTGTTTTTGTTACTGATTAGCTGCAAATATGTGCTTGCATCCGTCAACTTTCAGCGATTAAAACGATAAATCAGCAAAGTTGGCGAGAAGTTAGTGAGCACGTGCACCTGCTAATGATTTGCAATTAATTAATTCTCACTTTCTACATGTGTGGGGTATATCAGTTTGTGTTTTTGCAAAAGTCAGTTTTTCAAAGCACAAGCAGAAACAAAACTAACTGCAAACAATCAAAAAGTTATGCAAATAAAATATAGCTATGTAAATAAATGGACAAACGTATTCGTGCCTTTGGAGAAGCGCTGTGTAGTGGATACGAATGAAATGTTACATTGTTCACACAAAAAATACTAGATGCCTTTAAGTGGCAACCAGAGTTGATCTTTACTCATGCCAAGCAGCAGCTATCATAATCTCCAATTATTTTTCATGTTTTTAATACATTGTGAGTGCGGGAGGCAAATCCTTGTGTTATTCAAGATACTTCTCAGGTTTTCCAAGAATAAGTATAACTGAAGTACTTAAGCTCGGAAAGGCTAGGATAACATTTATTTATTATTTTAGTATGCAAAACAAACTTTTTGGTAACGACAAGTTTCACGCCATTTCAACTCAAGCGGTGGGTGTAGGTAGTATATATAGTAATGTGTACTCGTATCTCGACTATGTACTTGGAGTCATACACCTTGGTAGTCACGTGTTTTGTAAAAAGATTTGGAACACATACATATAATATGTTAATACGGTTGTTGTTGTGTGACTAAAACAAATTTTGACAAAAGAAAAATCTACGATCAAGGATTGATATGCTAAGTGGAATGAGCACCGAATTCCAGTGGTCGCACAAAACAGGTTGTTATCTAGAAAAACATCAGAAAAGTCCACAAAACAATTTTGGGTGACCATAAAGTGAAGTTATTTGAGATAGTAGGCACTCTAAACATATCAACTAAAAATGTACATCGTATCATTCACGCATATTTAGACATGAAAAAACTCTGTACAAAGCAGCCCGAGCTTACTTTTGACCAAACACAACGACGATTTGAATATTGAAAGCAATAAACCCGAGTTTCTGCGTTCATGCATGAGAAAGAAGTTTATTGACTACCTTGAAAAAGGAGAGACCATCAACAGCGACTTTTACGTAGCGTTATTAAAAAATTTTAACTACAAAATCGCAAAAAAAAAAAGGCTGCATTTGAAGAAAATGAAAGCGCTGTTTCACCATGAAAAAAAAAATTCATTAATTAGGCTGAGTTCTCTCCGCTTCCACCGTATTTTCCAAAAATATGTACTTGGTACAGAACATTTTAATTTTTTAATAATGCTTTATGTAGTTTTGTTTGATCCTCTGTAAAATATGGGCTCCAGCAATGAGAAAGTGCCCCACATTTTACAGTTGGATTTCGATATAGGCGAGACAATGTGAATAGTGTTTCAGGTTCTGATACTGTTTGATATATAAGATGTACCACGTTCTCATAGGTTTTCAAAAAAAAAATAACAAATCGATTAAATAATAGATGCTTTCAAAAAGTATTGGAATGATTTACCAAGCATGACACAAAAAACCGTTTTAACTAAGGCTGGATGAGATCATGATTGACGATCAGAAAGTTTTTGCTATGTGCTTAGTGGGGCTGGCAGGGAATCATCATACCATGAGATGTTTCCCCACGGCTATGTGCTTAGTTCGAACCTGTAAGGACAAAAACTTTTTCGACCAAAGGGATCAAACATAAATTCACCTCATATTTTGAATAAATAATCAAACATATATAAAATGTATTTTTATTTTATATCTAAACAATTTGCTTGTAGTTTGGATTATCCTCAAGCTAAAGGTCAAAACTCAGTATTGATTACGGGTATGCTTTGGTTTGTAGCAAAAGTAATGAGAGAAATAATAATATAAGGCTATAATCCTATCTTAAAGCTGTTTAATAGAAAAATCTAGAATAGATGAATGTATATAGATCAGCGCAGCTATATATAAACTCAACTATAAGCGCAGGAGAGAATAGGGACCACTCCAAAGAATATGCAATCTACTAATATAAAACTTACACTTAGAGCTTTAAATAATTCAGTAACAACTTGGAGCAAGATTTATACGAGTATATGTATCTATAGTAGATAGCTTTATACACTCCACCCTTAGACATTTATGCAATGTTGCTGAAATGTTGACATTGAATATGGAATTTGTGTTTCGCGTGGCATCGACAAAGACTTGTTGCATTTACCAATGTAAGCATACTTGTATATAATATAGATATAAATCAAACACTAGCAGCTCTACTGCTATAGTAGTATATGCGACTTTCTACGTCTTCTGCGTGAGTTGTCTACTAAGGCGCAGTAAAGCGTTGGACAGAAAATAGACTGTCGGTAAGCAATGACATTCTATTGCCATAATCTCCATTTTGCTGCACTGATTGTCATTTCTGTGAACTTAGTATTCTTGGAAATGGGTTTACACATTGTCACGAAGTTATAAATAAAGCGAATTGTACAATCAGTCCATTTGATTAAAATGCGATGTTCAGCAAAAAGTTTATTTGTATTTGTATTTCTTATATGTCCCATACTGTATCCATCCGGCCAAATCGTTGCACTCAGTCTTCCAAATAACCGTTAAGTGATTTATGCTTGCAACATGAGCCGCTCTCTTCAATTTATTGCTTTTGTCTGGCCATTTCTGGTCGCAGCTAGTCTCATAAAACTCAGCCACGAGCTGAATGGAAAAAGTAGCAGATATATATGCATGAATAAATATATATTGAAGTATATACGACGTGGAAAATAAACAAAAGTTCATTGATAAGTCCTTGCACCAGCGCTTAAGTAAACATAAATGCAATTGCAGGCACACATTATTTCTATCTTTCAATGGCTATAACATTGTTCACCAACTAAATTGGCAATTCCCCGGATACGCGCAAGCAAATGATCATACAATCTTTGTTTCTTTTTAATTTATTCTAAATCACGTTCAAAAATTTACAGATAGATATATGAAATCTATACAAGAGAGGGTTCGCCAAATGAACAGATTCTTGATGAAAAGAAGACAGGTGCAAAATTTCATGCCGATGTCTCAAAAACTAGGAGACTAGTTCGAATATTCACAGACAGACAGATGAGTAGACCAACGATCATGGTTAAATCGACTCAGCTCAACTTGCTGACCATTTATATACATAAGGAGTGATCCATTTCGAAGTTTCCTACTATTTCAAAGGAAAAACGCAGAAGTTTCAAATTAAAAGGGGAAGCTTGTCTATTTCAAAGGTTAACAGCGGCTACATATCAGATGGTCCATCCGTTGATTTTTCGATAATTAGTTCGAGCATTCCGACTGGTAACTGGCAAATGACGCGCGATGTTTTGTTCTAAACCTGACTTGAAGCGGGATTGAAGTCTAATGAAAAAGTCTGACGTCGTTATATGGCACGATCTTGGCGGCCAATCGACCGGCTCAAAACAAGAAATTATCTGCTCACCGAAGTGTTCTATCCATAAATTCATAGATTAATGCGAGGTGTCGAAAGTGGCGCCCAATTTCAGGCATCAAATAGTCGACTATCACAGACCGATGATTCCACCGGCCTACAAACCGCACTAACTCGTTATTTTTTCTGAATGTAATTGGAGATGCTTTTAATCGCAAATGTGACAAATTTGCTTGTTATATACCCACTGAGCCAGAAAGGGTTCTTTCCGCTGAACGAAATTTGGCTCGAAAATCTCGGATCTTCTTGGAGCTTTTCAAGAGCCCACATAGCATAGCAATGCCGATTGGGAAGGTCCAGCGGCTTCAGTTTTTACACAAGCTATGTTTCAATTAAAGATCTCGACGTAAGATCGTCAAGTTGTTCCATACGTCAGTCCGAGTTGCTACGAACGGCGGCGAATCAACCCTCCATTGCCTTCGTGGACCCTCCCAGCTACGGCTGCTATGATTTGTCCACTGGACGTGGTCTATTAGGTCGAACATTATCCGATAATGAATGCTGAGTCTGAAGATGGGTGATGGGAGTTGGATTTTTTTCAAAAGAAAAAGCCACAAAAGCAACACTTTTTTGGCATGCAAAATAACAGATAAATTTTAATAATTAATATTTGCGCAGAAATTTTTGACAAAATTGTTAAACTCAACAAAATTCAAGCTAACTACAGACTTGTGTTGATGACCAAGTTCTGAGCTAAAGAGAGCGAAAGTGAGCAGAAATTACAAATATGCAATGTAATAAAATTAAGAAAATTTGTTCAGCAGCGACGTGAAAGTTCAACTGCGGACACTCCGTGTGACTAACTCATTTATTTTAGCGACAAAACCGTAATTTGAACTCTTTGACTTTAGCGGCTTAACTGACGCTTAGTCGACTGAGCTATGTACATGAGAACTATGCCATAGGCCGGTTTACCTGTATCAGTTTGCTTAAAGTGGCTTAAAATTAATCGGCGTCTCACATAATCCCTGCTCATTTCGGCTGTTGCGCCAGCAAAATTCTAAAGTACGGTAAGACCGAAAATTCCAAGCAATAAAGCGAAATCGCCTAGTTCTGAAAAAGCAGCGCAGTGTGGCAAACCATTTCAATTAGCCTTAGGTGTTGGGACTTGAGTGTTACGAAGAAGCACGAGAAGTGTAGGCGAAGAAGAAAGGCAGCCACAACTGAGCACCCACGCACAAATACTTTAAGTGGTAGAGAATTACAGAGTTTATTCATTTTGCTGACAATGCAAATCGTTCAAGAATTTTCGCATGGAATTAAACTCACACTTTCGCAGAGGCAGAAAGGGAGACAGAGAAAGAAAACGTCGTTAATTTTCAGAGAAAAGAACGTGTTGGGAAAGTTCTAAAGTGAAAAATGAGTTTATGTATGTAATGTTTATGTATGTAGAAAGTTTAATTTTTTTTTTTTTTCTAAGTATGCATATGTAGCCTTATAGCCTTCGGCTAAAATATATACATACATATAAGTAGCGTGTATGTCATGCTATGAAGTTTCAGCGCTGTTAAACCCTATTCAAGTTAGAGTTGGGGTTAGAGTTAAAATTAGAGTTAAAGTTACGGTTAGAACTAGAATTAGTATGAGTTAGAGTTGAAATTAGAAATAGAGTCGCAGTTAGAGGTAGAGTTAGAGTTAGAGTTAGAGTTAGAGTTAGAGTTAGAGTTAGAGTAAGGGTTAGAGTTAGACGTAGAGTTAGACTTAGAGTTAGACTTAGAGTTAGACTTATAGTTAGAGTTAGAGTTAGAGTTAGAGTTAGAGTTAGAGTTAGAGTTAGAGTTAAAGTTAGAGTTAAAGTTAGAGTTTGAGTTAGAGTGAGAGTTAGAATTAGAGTTAGAGTTAGACTCAGAGTTAGAAGTAGAGTTACAGTTAGAGTTAAAATTAGAATTAGAGCTAGAATTAGAGTCAGAGTTAGAGCTAGAGTTAGAGTTAGAGTTAGAGTTAGAGTTAGAGTTAGAGTTAGAGTTAGAGTAAGGGTTAGAGTTAGACGTAGAGTTAGAGTTAGAGTTAAAGTTAGAGTTTGAGTTAGAGTGAGAGTTAGAATTAGAGTTAGAGTTAGACTCAGAGTTAGAAGTAGAGTAAGGGTTAGAGTTAGACGTAGAGTTAGAGTTAGAGTTAAAGTTAGAGTTTGAGTTAGAGTGAGAGTTAGAATTAGAGTTAGCGTTAGAGTTGCAGTTAGATTTAGTGTTAAGGCTAGAGTCGGTGGCAGTTAGAGTTATAGTTATATTTAGAGTAAGAGTTAGCGGTGGAGTTAAAGTTAGCCTGTTTGTTTCTCATTTCTTTCTCTTTCCTGTGTTTAAACACGTTTTAAGTTTTATTTAAAATACAGCAATTTAAACTTATTTGAGGTTCAGCTCCATTCGACAATTCTCATGTACATGTACATGTATATGTATTTACGAGTTTCCGTAAAGACTTCATGACCTTTAGCTTGCTGTAGACTAAACTTACGACATGGACGAGTGCAGTATGTTGATAAATTTATAAAAAAGGAAAGGAGCACAGCCGAGGCAACACATACATACATATGTTTTGTTCCGGTTGACTGCTTTGCAGTAGACATACCACAAAACTGCTAAAAGGCAGACTATAAATTACAGTGAAGACGAGTATGTTTTGGTTGATTTTTGTACGAGTTGCAAATACATTTTTGGTAACGCGACACATTATTTGCATATAAAAGTAAATATTAAAGTATTTGCACACATATTCCATACTTATACAATAATCGCTTTCTTGCAGACAACAGCGCGCACCTACTACATGAATGAATGAAAATGAAATTTTACACCACCTAAGCTCCATCACACCCGACTAAATAAGATGTTATCCCAAGCACTATGGCGGCCTCAACCGGCAACGGTTGCCATTGCTGCGAGCCCTTTTGCCACCGTTGGACGACCTTCAGCAGCTGCTGCAGAGCAAGGCATTCAAGCAGAATATGTCACTGACACTAAATATCTCAACGGAGAACCTGACGGATTTGCTATATACTGCGCAGTCAGACCTGTGAGTTGCCGCAACAGCAGCTCCTATTGTCCGCCTTGATTACGATCACCGTGTTCTATGCCATCATTTTAGTTGCTGGTGTATTGGGTAATCTCATCACATGCATTTCTATATCGCGGAATAAATTTGTGCATACCGCGACCAATTTCTATCTCTTCAACCTGGCGGTATTGGATTTGATTTTGCTACTGACAGGTGAGTTTCCTTTGTTATGCGTAAAATTAAAAAAAAAATCATGTGTTGAAAAGTATAAAAGTTATAAACAAAACAAAGAACTCATTAGGATGACGGGATAGCAACTGAAAAGTAGCGAATTAAAGGCAGAAGCCTTGCAGAAGCTATAAGATTATTTGCAAATATTATTAGAGAAACTTGAGTTTGGATAAGGAAAACTCAACTTAGCTGTAAATAAATACTTCAGTACATATAAGCCATGAATTTTGCTGAACATCGTTTAGGTAAATTGGTACGAGTTCTTGAGAATGTGATAAAATGTTATAAGCAACGCTTACACGAATATTTACTTCATTAAGTATTTGCCATATAGTAAAATGAGGTCACTGCTGTTATGACTGTTTATAACTTAGGTTGACGTCATAAGAAAAATTTCAACATACATTTGATGACTTTATGCGGGTCCTCAAAAATAATACTTCACAATAATAGATAATCCTATTGCTCTTCTTTTTTGTTTCTGTTTTTTATGACACATATTAAAATCTTTCATACTTGTAAATCTTGTTAGAGCAAATTTTAAACACTGATTTGGTAAATACTAGGGTTAAAACTAAATTCCAACGTGATGGATTTTTCATATTGTAGTAATATCTTATCTTTCGCCTTAGGACCATAGGGCAAAGCATAGTTGGTGGTGTTTTACCGGAGACCACCACCAATGCGACCGCGCTAAAAATAGTGGCATTAACCGTTGAGGGCTACACAGCAATATGTCATCCCTTTTGGTGAGTAAAAGTATTTGTTTACTCTTTAATAATTTTGTTTTTTACTATTTTCAACTTATATTTATACACACATATTTACACTTACTACTTAGAGCAAAGAATAGTAAGACTTTGTTCATGATTTTAAAATTTTTAACTTATTTGTCAAAATCTATGTCGTTTTCCTCAAAGTAAATAAGCCCTAAGCCCTGTGTCGACGATTTTTGCAATCCTCGAATTAGTTGTTAAAGTCAATTTCTGGAATAGTGTTCGGTTCGCGTAGCGATTATTGTTAAATGCCTTTACTTGACTCAGAATGGTCTCGCCGGAGCGGTCGTTTGAGCTTTCTGAATAGCCAGAAGTCATACGGAACAAAATCAGGCGAATACGGTGGTTGCGGCTTCAGCTCACCTTTTCCACGATATTCGGCTGATTGGTTTTCTACATACGGGTCGTAAGGGTATATCCAAGACTCATCGCCAGTAAAAATACGTTTCATGACACCCAGTTTCACAGATGTTAACGCGACGCTGTTTTTCAAAAAGATTGTGTGATTTTAAATCCAATCGTGTTTTCTGCTTTCTTGGCTCAAGTGAACTTCCAAAATGGTTTTCACTGATCCTTCTATAATGATTCCAGTAAGATTTCTGACTGCTAATCGTCAATTCTAAAGTACCTTTACTTTATTGATGGTCGTCCTGTTCGTGGTTCCTTGTTAACACGTTCTCGACTCTCTTTGAATAATTTGTACCAATTAAAAACACTTGCTCGCAGAGAAGTGTATATTAAACTTGAATTAATATTTTGATGTGGAATTTGGCACAGATGTCACTGACGATCACGTCAACCTAGAAAAACAAATATTTCGACGAATGGAATTTCACGCGAAATTTAAATTAAAAGGTCTAACTATTTTTTGCCCGCAATAGTCTTATACTTTTATGCCAACATTTTTCAACATTTTTGATTAAAAATGCAAGCATTTTGGATTCTAAATAGAACTTTCATTTCTTAATCTCGATGTTTGGATTAAAAATTAGAACAGATCACGTTATGGTTGTAAGCATCTGTAGAAGTCTCATGCAGCTGCCTTTCACTTGCTACAATTTGCATATTACGCTGTCACAAGTTGAAAGATGTTGCATAAATTTTCTACGAGTGACTTGTAAAAGAATAAAAACAAAAACAAAAACACGAATAATTCAGTCAGACTAACTTGTTGTATTACTTTCTTAGTGTGAATGCAAACAGCCACAAGTGATGACAATAAAAACACAATTAGAATATTTTAGTAATTCGAACATTGCAAGAATACAAGTACTTCACCACTTTGAAGTTGTCTAACTGGGTCGAATGGTTCAAATAACTGTACATTAAGAACTAAATCTCCTCAGCTGGACATTCCCGTAGGTGGTCAATGCCTAAAGCGCTTTGCTTTTCTGCATTTTGCTACTTCAAACTCTCGATTCCAACTACACCCACGATACTGTTGCAAGTTTACGTATGCTTGAAAGTACCAAATTACCACTATGTTCTCTAAATTGTGAACTAACTGTCACCGTTGCTCATAAACCTGGTGTTGTTGCGGTTGGCAGTGTTGCTGTGTGTTATTAATTCGGGCGGTTACATGATCGTGCGCTTGAATAATAATGATGTTGTGCATTAGCTGCGCTTGGTGTTAGCAAATTCAGCATCCAATGAGCTAAACTGGAGGCATATCTACAAATGCTTCCCGCTAATAGCTGCCAATTTAAATGCAATTGCACTCCGTTAAACTCATTCTAAATGGCCCTCGCAGCGGCTTAAATTGGTTTCTGTGTGGATACGTGACGATTACTAACGAAGTTCTATTTGCACGCTCTCTCTATAGTGCTAAACTTAATTTGCATTCATTATTTTGGCAAGCGTGAATTTGAACAACACACAAACACTCGCTGATGTGGTCATGAATGTGCGTATGTGTGCAACGAAGCACTAAAATTTGTTTACATGCTTCATTTAATATTATTAATGTCAAATGTAGATTTTATTAAAGTCGGCTGAATATAACGTACACACAAAATTTACTCAGCTATATTAACATTGAAGCGAATGATATACTCCAGGGCGTATAGGTAACCAGCACAATAAGATTAATTTGGTCAAAATTCATATAATACAAGGCTACCTATTGTTGTTTTCGGTATGAAGTTTCGTAAGACAACTGCTTCAAAGTGTATGTGCGTCTCCCAAGAAGCTTTTGCATAATATTATACTATATATGCCCACAAATTTTCAATAGGGTTTGCATCAGCTGCGACGGCCAATCCAATGTAACGATGCCAGATTGAGTTTTCCACTGAGTACAGAGTTTGCTGCGGTGTTTAGGATCGTTGTCCTCCTGCAGAATCCAATCTTCATTTTTTCTGATGAACCATCGTTTGGAAGATGGCAGTGAAGCCTTTTTGTAGATTTTTACCATTTTCTCGGCATTTAGGTTGTCAGTAAAGAGGTACAAAGCGCCAAATCCCTGCTTTGAGATGCACCTTTATTCCATGTTTTACGGTCCGCTGAACAAGCCTATTGGTGGAAGTTGACCAGGCTCGCGAGAGGACAGAACGTGCCCATATGGAATATTCATCATTAAAATTGACATTTTCAAAATCTCTATCAATATTATTATGCGCTCAAGTGAGTCGCTTTGTCACAAGTTTTTCAGTCAACAGAGACTTTTTCATTGAAGAAGGGTCGGATAGTTTTGTAGGATATATCTAAACCTTTTGCCATTAATTTTGCTTGTCCTTGCCTCAGTGTTAAAGCAGGATTTCACGGAAACATATTCACTATTCTTTTCTCATCTTTTTTGTTCACTTTTCCTCTCGAACCATGTTCTGGTAAATCACTGATACTATATATCGCTGTATCCATTTCTGTAGAAATGCCTTCGACTTTCTCATATATTTAGCAGCCGCTGATTGCGACATTTTGGGATCTTTCGGGTGGATGCAAAGGAACACAGCTTCGTAGTGCGGCGCGTGCTTAGCACTCATGGCGTTTAACGTGATTCTCTTTCAAAAGATCAACGGCAACTGAACCTTTGTTGGCAATGCTTCAAGGACAAAGTTTCCCTCTATAGGCTCGCTCATTAACTTTACTTGACAGACTGTATATTGTACACAAAATTTACCCAGCCATTTGCACAAATAAGCAAAACTTGTACTTCAGGGCGTATACGTAACCTAAAAAAAAAAGTTTTTTGAACCACCAAAGCTGAGTTGTTTTTGCCATGTCCGGTTGTCTGTATGAATAAACAGACCAAGATCCTCACCGTGCTTTTCTCCTCAGGAAGCTGCTCATTTTCATAACCTTCTCCTATCGCATATGGCTGCCTTAAAACGAAAAAATTAAAATCAAGTCCTTGTATGGACAATTTTTTATATTTGTGTAGGCTTCGAATAGCATATTATATTGCGTATATGTCAAACAAATAGAAATAAACTGGCGTAAATATTTATAGATAGATAATTTATTATATTACTTGAACAAATGCAATAAATATCTAAATATATGCTTTTCCTTCGATGATCTTAGCACATACAGATAGTTAGCTAAAGTCTTCACATTTCATTAAACTGTTTGCTATTGTTGTAAAGTTATTGTTTTTGTAGATGATTGACAGCTAATATGTGCTTTCGTTTGTTAACTTTTTTCATTTACAACGATAAATAACGATAATGAGAACGTGCACCTGAGAACCTCATGAGATCCTCAACAGCATCTCGACAAAATAACTTACTTTTTGTTTGCTGAAGTTCGTTCGAATGGTAAACTATTTCCTCAGACTTGCACAGCTGCAGCTGACTTTTATTTAATATACTATTTCAGTTTGTATGGATATGTGCTGGCTTCAGTAAATTGAACCCCGATATTGAACCTCATTAATATACACTTATCCTAGTGAACGATGCAGGAATTAGATATCAGAGGTTTTATCGGATGTACACTTTCATACATATATTAGCGGCGTGGACATTACACATACTCTGGCTGAGCTATTGTTGTTGATTGACTGGATATGTCGATTAGAGGAAATGACTTGAGAACTTACGATATTTATTTAGTATACAATTATTTATTTTTGGCTTCTATTGGCTACCGTTATGACGGCTTATAATACACCGCAGTGATGTATAAATAACACAACAACATTTATGTTATCAATTTCTTTAAGAAAAACATTCATCCGTTAATATTGTATTATTAATTCTTCAAAGCATTGGCTTTACTCTTCTTTTTTATTTCGTTGTTTATCCATTCGAAGTCTTATTTAATATAAGCTCACATGTTATGTATCAATAAAAGTTTATACGTGTTATGCCATTTGCTGACTAATTTTGCGGCTACCATTTCTACATTATTTAGCCAGTATATTGACCTTCATCCTGCATCTTTATGGTATATTTATAATATCATTTGGAATTATTACTCTACTACAAATTAATATCTTAAAGAGTTATCGATGATATAAAACGTAAATTAATGTTTTGTACTTATACTTCATCTTGTTCAATTCAACCATATAAGAAAGTTTACTCAAAACACTTAAGATTTTGTGCAAATCAAAAAAAAAAAAACAAGAGGTTGATATTTTAATCAAAATTTCTCTCATATCGCCAAAAGTGTCATACTGAGCATGATTGCTGTTGAGGAAACGCAGTAATTGTAATTTATACTTGGTAAATGTTCATATGGATATACATATATTACGACTAAATATAGGATAATAAAATTTAATTGCTATATATTTGGTTATTCTTTTATATACCAGGCTCTTTCTTAAATAGATACTCAAATTTACTTATAATTTTTTACCTGCCGTATACAGCACATTTCACTTTTTCCGTAGAGTTTGGCTAATAGCGTCCTATTTCTTTTATTGCACTAGCTAACGTTGGTTCTTATTGAATTGGTGTAATTCTCCTATTTTATGCAGGAGACTTGGACTCTGTAACTGTCGTCATTGGATTTTGAAGCTCGTTTTCACAAATGTTTTCCTTTCATTTTTTGGCAGGTATTTGGTTTTGCTTTTTGGTGAAAACATAGATTTTTACAACATTCAAATGTTTATTTTTATTCATAGTAATAATTTAAAATAGAGTTTAATAAATGCTTACAAATATGCTATTTATATACACCAAACTCTATGAGCTGTGCTCAGCTTATTTCCTTTTCTAAGTGAAATGTTTAGGAAAGAGCGGTTATCCTTCAGGACATAGCAATTTTCACAGTTCACAGAAAAGACTTCTAAAGTCATTGTGTTGACTAAGAACTGGGTTTTGTTTCACTGATTGTCATTTCCATAAACTTTGTATTCTAGGAAATGAGTTTCCAGGCATAATAAGTTTAATCGATTAAAATGTGCTTCAAATAATCGTTAATAAATTTATTGCTTTAGCCTGGCAACTTATGATCACAGCACGCCCAACAATAGTTGAAAGCGAGCAGAGTGAAAACAATAATAAAGTGGAGCAACAAAAATATATACATACAGGGTGGCGCAAAAGTAATCCTCGTATCAAAAGATGCTATACATTTTGTAATTGACCTCTAATGTCAGTTCTGTTTTGACATTTGTGTAGTAAACACAGAGAACGTATAATATAGAGAAGGTTCAACTACGGACAAGCGTGTGAACTGTCAAGAGCCATGAATTTTCTATTAGTGGATTTCACCACTTTTGGCTCGGCAGGAGAAACTTTAACAGAAATGAGTATACAGAGCTGAGAATTCAATGAAAATTGTGCTCAGAAATATATGTTGCTTTTACAGGCGCATGTTGGTCTTTTGGCTTATATTTTTAAACGTTTACATGCTATCATATCAATTGATATAAATATAATTTTGCGAATTTTTGTGAATTCATGCAAAATTGATAATATTATTATTAAAACATGCAATTCTCTAAGTAATATTTGTAAATAATCTGCAAACAAAGGCTACTTTTTAAATATTTCTTATCTTTGATAATGTAATATCATTTCATATGTATGCATATACAATGCTATATACATATATGATATGTTATCATAATATCCTAAAAACATAATAAATTACAAAAAAAAGATATGTATGTAAATCACACCTCTTATCATTTAAAACTTTCATACGCATCTATCCTGCAGATATGTGTGCAAGTACAAATCAATTTCAAATCAAAATATTATCATTTATCAGTAATATAAAAAGCGCGCGCTTCTCTATATTTACGTACACACATATGTATGCATGTATGTGCGTATGACATTCTCCCACAAATAATATATGCGTACGCATGTAAATCAAAAAATACAAACATTCTTCTTGAAAAACAACAACAGTATCAAAAATCATCATACATACTTACAATATGAGTACACATGTAAATATGTGCGTATGACATTCCCACACAAACAATGCATACACAACATCCATACTTACATGCGTTCACAAGTGGATATGTCACCCGCAAAAATTACAAATATTGTTCTACAAAAACAACAATCGTTTGAAAAAGCATCAGAAACCAATATGGCAGCCAAATTGCCGACGTCAAAATTTATAGTAAATTACACAACAACAAAATTTTCATTCATGAACTCAAACGTACTTTCAAAAAGCATATTCGATTCATTCATAAAAGCAGACGCCATTACATCTCCCCGAGCATGCCTTGCCTACAAGCGCCTTTTCGCGACGATTTCAAAAGCTAAAAATCATAAATTGGATATATTTCTGAAGTGTATGAGAAGGGAAAAGTGTCAACCCCGCAAATATATATCTAGAATAAAATTGCTAACATAGTTTATTTGTCGATTTCCAAGTCAAGAAATATTTCAAAGAAAATATTCAATATTCCTCTGATTCATGTGTACAGTCCATCCTGGTTAAGTAGTACTTCGCTTAAATGAAAATCAAATCCCTCCCTCATCACTTTTAACAGCTTATATTATATCTTGCTGCATCTTACGATTTGTTTTTTGAAATACCTAGAAATTATTGTTTTAAGTACCACTCGTTTAAGTATCCGCAGTCGCTTATGCACCATATTATATTTATATTTTTAACGAACTACATATATTTGTATCTTTGAATGTGGCACATAACCGGGATTGACTGTATTTGTCAAGGAATGTAAAAAATATTTTGTAATTCTGAAATATTTTGACGCAGCTGCGTCGATATGTATGTAAGCTCACGCACAAACATACATATTTACGCTGGTTTGTAGGTGGAGCTGTACAGCGGCAAGGAAAGCGGTGACAATCGGCGGCCATTCGTTTATTTTTTTCGGCATAGCTTGGATTTTCTACCAACAAAACAATGTTTGACTTTTTAACAAAACGTGAAGTTCAGCAATTTGTTGTCCGTGGCAACGGAGTTTTTGTATGAAACAATGGGTGTATATATTTACACACAAATTGGTGTGTAGACAAATTTACAAACATAATGCGAATGATTCTTTCAAATTTATTTACATGAACACAAAATTACATACATATGTGAACTTTATGCGGTTTTTGAAATCTGTTTACATGTACACATAATTATATGCATATGACTTTTAAGATTTTATCAAAATGGGATTTTATCAAAAAAAATTATCATTTCGGGTATGGTTTCTAAAAATCTGTTTATATGTACACATAATTACATCCATAAGCGAATATGTGCGTCGGCTTGGTCTTCAAAATGTTATCAAAATCTCTAATGCCCAATATGTACTCGAACATACATATGTATGTATATTTATTTAGGTAATAATGGAAATATGACTTTATTAAAAATTCCAACAGATTTAATGGAATTTATCATTAAATAGGTCAAATTGCACATATGTATGTACGTACGTACATACATACATAGCTTTGTTATCAAATATATGGAGAATATCCATAACCGTTTGCGCATTGTAAATACGCGAATCTGTAAGCGTACATTTCTAAACATTAAAATTAGCATTATTTTTCTCATTTAATACTGAAAATGCTCAATTCTGCTATTTTCGACCCCTTCATGTTAAATATTGGTGAAATCCGCTAATAATATTTTTGTGGTGAAATCCACTAATAGAAAACTCAACCCCTCCAAAAAAAGGAACGTGATGACAATCGGCACACCATGAACCTTCTCTATATTGTACGTTCTCTGGTAAACACATGCGATATACTTGTAAATAAACAATGGTACGCTACACTGCTCCAGAACATGGGTTATTGGTGACTATTCATTTGATCAATAATCGGTCGGTGACTTTGGCACAACGTTAATATATAACAAGGAAAAACGTTAACCTCGGTTGCACCGAAGCTAAAAACCCTTCACAGGTGCATTTCTGTTAGTAACTATGTGTCCAGTTTGTATGGCAGCTATATGTTATAGTTAACCGATCTGAACAATTTCTTCGGAGATTACATTGTTGCCTTAGGAAATAATATATACCAAATTTCGTGAATATATCTTGTCAAATGTGAAAGTTTTCCATACAAGAACTTGATTCCGATCGTTCAGTTTATATGGCAGCTATATGTTATAGTGATCCGATATCGGCCGTTCCGACAAATGAGCAGCTTCTTGAAGAGAAAATGACGTTTGCAAAATTTCAAAACGATATCTTAAAAACTGAGGGACTAGTTCGTATATATACAGACAGACGGACAGGCGGACAGACAGACGGACATGGCTAAATCGACTCAGCTCAACATACCGATCATTTATATATATACTTTATAGGGTCTCCGACGCTTCCTTCTGGGTGTTACAAACATCGTGACAAACTTAATATATCCTGTTCAGGGTATAAATATATGTATGGAAAATAAAAACCAGCTTTCATTGGTTTGTCCTGACACTGTCGTTTGAGTAAATAAAATCACACACACATGTGTTATTTTTTTCAACCACGGAATTTTCCATAGCTTTAAAATTGCTTACTAAATAAATTGGCAAGTTTGTGTTGAGAAAAGCGCACATTTCAAAGTACTTACAAATTTTTCTCGTTCACTGTAATATTTAGGTGTGAAACATAAAGTTAAAAGTGAAACTTTTCTTATTGCAATGAAGTAGATAAATTGGGATCTTTTATCTTTAATGTTCACGCTGAAAGTTTATGGAACTCAAATTTGTCAAAATGAACCAAACTGAAAACAAACAGAGAGAAGGTGAAAAAGCAAATTGAACCGAAATTATAAATCTACAATGTCATGCTATATTAATAAAGTGAGTGTTGCTATGCCGCCTTCAACTAAATACACTTTTTTCAATAAACGCATTCATTTTCAGAGCAAATTGCAATGTGAACTCTTTTAGGCTTTACTGGCTCATCTGACGCTAAGCCAACAAAGTTTTTTTATTTTATTTTTACCTTTATTAATTTGCTTAAAATGTCGAGAAATACGCCTTATTCATTTTGTGTGCCACGTTAGAAAAATGCTAAAATAGCTAAAGCCTGAAAATTCCAGGTAATAAAGCGAAATAGCCTAGTTTTGAAAGAATTTCCAACAAGAAGCAGAGCGCCTTGGCAAACAACTGCAATAAGCCTTAAGTGCGAGGACTTGGAATGTCAAGCAGATACGCGAATTCAGATAGGTGTGTAGGTGAACAGGCAGACGAGGAGAAATGACCAGAGAGAGAAAAACAAAGAAACACGCATTACTTGTCAGAGGGAAGAACGTGTTAGGAAAGTTTTAAGCATTAATTTCAGTGTGCACAGATAGACATGGATACCAATATGTTTGTACTATCAGCCATGCCAAAGCAGTCGGGAAATTGTGTTTATTTCAAATATTGGAAAGTTTAATTAAGAGAGAGAAGTTTGATAGACACCTATAAAAAATCTTTTCCATGTATGAGCTCTTAATGGTAAAGGGACGATCCTCCAGCTTTTCGAAACGGGGGCAGGGTAGCTTGATGAATTTGTCTTTGCTGGAATCTAGTACTACAAAATACCTATTTGGAGATTTTTCATCATAGAGGCTGAATTTATCGACCGTTTTGTCAAAAATACCTTCTTTGCCAAGCATGTTTTTGACATCATGGCGGGGGCAACTCTCACAAGTGTGAGATCTCACATTTTTGATCAATTCGTCCTTTTCATCCATCGGAGCGTGCGCGCAATCAGCGATACATGGAAGAACTTCGCTTTTATGCGGATAGTGGCGTTCATTAAAATGAAACAATAGCAAGACTCGGCGACGGAGTCTTTCGCGAATCTCTTCACGAGTTTCACACCGAATTTGCGCTCCTTTATATATCCACAGAAATAAATGCCACAAATACCTATTCGTCTCAGTCCTTGTCCCGTCCATTGCACTCCTTGAACGATGCTGATATCAGTCTTTACTCCTAGGGGAACATCAACCAGCTGGACAGCGGCGCTTTCCCAATTAAGGAAACGGATATTCCAGGTGCGTGCCCTTAAATCGTAATCCAAAGGAGGGTCAGAAAGGAAGTATTTTATCCGAAACTCTCGTGTTCTCTTCATTTAAGGTGTTTTTTACGTAGCGGATCCCAAACGCAGCACACAATCCTGAGGAGATATGATTCACCTTCTCCCTTTAGCTCGCTTTCAATTGGACGTTTCCTGATTACTCAGAGGATACTTGGTCTAAGACCGGAAGTCGTGAGCTGTTTGAGCCATATGTAAAAGAATCGCTTCGGGCTACTCTCACGTGAACGGCTTTCAGAGAACTTTCCTCACTTGCGTTAACTTCTACACATGGCTCCGTGCTCCACCTTGCAGTTATCTATGTTTTTCTTATATAAAAATTCATATCTCGCTTCCAGCTATTTGAAAAACTATCTCACTTCTTGGTTACTATAGGAAAGTGAATATTCTATAAAATGGTGTCGTATGATTTTTTATAAACCAAACCATTTAAAAGATGCAGTTTGATTATTTTAAAGCAAAATTTGGTTTCCTACGTATACATTTTACAACTCAATGAAAAAAATCACTTTATATTGCAAAACTTTTAGTTTTTGGGAAATTTATTGCTCCACTAAAATGGTCTGATATTGTTAACTTTTATAATTTACCATGCTAAAATTATATGTGTATATTTTTTTACTCATCCAAACAAATTCATATAAAATGCTGCATTCTAAAAGCGCCTACTGTCAACAAATAGGCAATAGGAATTACTCAAGTCTTGAACCACTAACGGGGAAAAATGTCATGCGATTAAACTTTAAGGAAAGAGGTTATGAGAGTAAACATGTGAGAAAATAAGGTTGTATTGAATATTAGAATTTATGAGTTACTATAGTGCATCGCAATAAACATTGTATATACGAAATTACCTCTGTATATTTCTTGTTCAAAATAGACTAAATTCTGCTTTCATTAAATTTTTCGGAAAGTGTGGTTGCATGCCTCACCTACTCTTTGTGTAGAATTTTCTTCACCATATGTGTTTACAAAAGTTGCATTTTTATTTTTTAAGTGCAAAGTTTTCAAATTGAATACCATATATTTTCGACAGAAATTTAACTTACCTCAACTTCCGCTCAATTCTGCATTTCTTTCTTTTATACTTGTATGAGGGTTGCCACGCAAACAATGTAACGGTTTTGTGAACTTTTAACTTTAGCTTTTGCTATCATTCTACTAAATTTACGACAAACACGAGTTTGGAATGTTGGAAAATGTGTGAAAAGAAAACATACCGATGTAGGATTAAGGGCAAAGCAAACAAATGCATTTTGTTCCAGGTGACTGCTTGACGTAATTGACAAACCGCAAAACAACAAAAAAGCAGACGCATTAAATTACACCGAGAGCGAAAATAATTTCAGTAGAAAATTCATGGTTTATCAAGTGAAGAATGTGTGATATATTTTGCAAAGGGATACACACATACATAATATAGTACATCCGAGCAGCTGTGTTTGTTAGAGAAATAGACCGAAAAGGTTTCAGTATTTTTATTTCCTTGCTCTGTCAGCCGAGCTGTCTTTGAGTTCCAAATCAACATCACTCCCGATGAAAAGAAATTCAAACGATGCAAAGCATTGTTTGGTCAAAGACTTAGAGATCAATAACTGTGTATTTAAAATATATTAAAAATAGTGCGTGTATATCAACAGTACCGTCAAACTAAGGAAACGAAATATAGAGTGATTTTTTAAGAGCTTGATAACTTTTTAAAAAAAAAAAACGCATAAAATTTGCAAAATCTCATCGGTTCTTTATTTGAAACGTTAGATTGGTTCATGACATTTACTTTTTGAAGATAATTTCATTTAAATGTTGACCGCGGCTGCGTCTTAGGTGGTCCATTCGGAAAGTCCAATTTTGGGCAACTTTTTCGAGCATTTCGGCCGGAATAGCCCGAATTTCTTCGGAAATGTTGTCTTCCAAAGCTGGAATAGTTGCTGGCTTATTTCTGTAGACTTTAGACTTGACGTAGCCCCACAAAAAATAGTCTAAAGGCGTTAAATCGCATGATCTTGGTGGCCAACTTACGGGTCCATTTCTTGAGATGAATTGTTGTCCGAAGTTTTCCCTCAAAATGGCCATAGAATCGCGAGCTGTGTGGCATGTAGCGCCATCTTGTTGAAACCACATGTCAACCAAGTTCAGTTCTTCCATTTTTGGCAACAAAAAGTTTGTTAGCATCGAACGATAGCGATCGCCATTCACCGTAACGTTGCGTCCAACAGCATCTTTGAAAAAATACGGTCCAATGATTCCACCAGCGTACAAACCACACCAAACAGTGCATTTTTCGGGATGCATGGGCAGTTCTTGAACGGCTTCTGGTTGCTCTTCACCCCAAATGCGGCAATTTTGCTTATTTACGTAGCCATTCAACCAGAAATGAGCCTCATCGCTCATCGGACACGGACGCGAAACACATTTCGAACCGAACACTGATTTTGGTAATAAAATTCAATGATTTGCAAGCGTTGCTCGTTAGTAAGTCTATTCATGATGAAATGTCAAAGCATACTGAGCATCTTTCTCTTTGACACCATGTCTGACATCCCACGTGATCTGTCAAATACTACTGCATGAAAATCCTAACCTCAAAAAAATCACCCGTTACATACAATCTACCAATGGAATACCTACTAATCCCTCTAACCCCAGCCATACCAAGTGGGTTTCATTTCAAAATAGCTAAATAAATATTTACATAATTTTACTTTGACGCCGAAAACAACATGTCAATTAATGTCACATAAGGCAGCAGGGGAGCCACTTCACACAGCGACACATAGGCGTTTTCCCTTTTTAGTACGAGTCTTCTAGGGCAGCACATAGGCGCCGCTATGCACGCGAAGCCAAATTCAACAAGTAGGCGCGTCATCTATTTGAATAGTCTGAAAGCAAAAGTGTATGCTTCAGAAAGTGTTCCACTTCAGATATATGGAAATCAACAAAAGAAAATTTTACTTTGACAGCCAAGTAAGCCGTGGGCAGCATGTGGTTGAAATTATTTAAAAAAATTTTTTTTTTTTGCAAGTTCTATTTTATTTATCGTTTCGCACTAATCTTAAGTGGTATTATTCATAGGGTTGGCTTATTTTCCATTCTCTCCAGTTTTCAAGCAATCTTATCATGTCTCCTCTCATCTCATAATATGGCACCTCATATCGCCTCTTTAATACCAAGTCTCTCTTTCTCTCTCTTTAATTATCAAGTCTATTCCTTTCTTTTTCCAACTCTATTCATCCCATTCATTTCACCAACCCAATAAATCACGATAATTCTTACCGGCATCGTTACCCGGCTGATCTCATATTTAGAAAAATATTTATTTAAGAATTAATGGAGCATTTTACTTTGTATTTCTCTGAATTACAAAAACTATTCTATTGTCTCTCGTAGGTAACTCTAATACGTCAATTCATATTCTCCGGTTGGGCCCAGCACAACCACAGCGCCCACCTGCGATGGAACAGTTCCATGGATCTATACGAGTATAGTACGGCGAATGCCAATGCTCTATATCACTACCCCTATTACCTAGATATGCAAATAAGGGTCTAGTGGAAAAACTTGAATCCACAGGCATAGTACAAAATGTTCCCGTGCCCGTATTGTCGAGAATATTGCTGCCGCTAGCGCATGAATTGAGGCAGATCAAAATCAGTCTCTCACACATCTTTCTCAAGTGTTGGGCATCTTTGTGACGTCGTTGTGGTGAACATTCCGAAAAGATCTTGGTCTACATCCCTACAAGATCAAACTGACGCATCATCGTATTTTCTGGAATTAGGCCGAGCAGCAACTTGAAAATGATCTGTATTTTCATCGAAAAATCATCTTAAGCGATGAGGCTCATTTCTGGCTAAATGACTTCTTTAATAAGCAAAATACGCATTATTAGTCAGGCAGCAATCCACAGGTACTCCACGAGTCACCATTGCATCCCGATAGTGCAGTTTATAGGCCGGCATTGGGCCATACTTCTTCCATGATCGTCAAGACCGACACGTTACTATGAATGGGAAACGCTACCGCTTAATGGTGACCGAATATTTTTGGCCCGAATCGAATGATTTGGACTTGGACAATACGTGGTTCCAACAGCACGGTACCAGAAGCCAAACAAAGAATGTCACAATCGATTTATTGAAAATCAAGTTTGATGAACTTTTCATCTCATGAAATTGGCCGCCTCCATCGAGCGCTTTGACGCCATTCGATTATTTTCTTTAGAGCTACGTAGAGTGTATGGTCTATGCCAAGAAACTACCGACGATTGATGAACTTCGTACGAATATTGAACTTGAAATTGCAGCAGTATAGGCCGAATTATGCTTGAAAAGCTTCGCAAATTGGGTTCAAAGTCTGGAATTCTGCAAGCGTGCCCATGATGGCCATGCAAAAGAAGTCGAGCTTCATTCATAATGGCATGGAATGTACTTTCACAGGAATAAATAATTTAATTGATATCCCAAGTCGTTTTGTTTTAGAAACACCGAAAGAAAAAATAGCATAGTGTAGAATACGAGTATATTAGATGTGTATAGTCATCATATGACGTGATTGAGATAACATAACGTAACATGACATGGATCGAGATACATCCATATATCATATGATGGCTCATACCTGTAATGTTCTGGATATGTGTTCTCACTAGAACATTTCAGGATGTTTCGTTTGGCATACGTTCCTTGAAAACCATGTAACATTCTTCGTTGCCTTGAAACACAATTTTCGACATAATTTTCACCGCCAGTAAGTAGCTTCCTGATCTTTGTCTGCGAAGCACATGAATTGAAATTAAATTATAATAAGTATGAACAAAGTATGCATATAGTAAGTATGCGCATCACTCCAGCTCTTTAGGTCTCACTCTGGCTATTATTTTATAAAACAATTCCTGAATAGCACTTACTATTAAATTATTAAAAACTTCGCTGAAGACTCATTTTTCATTACGTAGGTATAAGAACTAAAAATAATCTATTAAAATTAAGTAAGTGTCGAGAGTCACTTTAAAACCGGTTTAATTTGAATCAGCCACGTTTAAAACAAAACTATGAGAATCTTTTTGTATGTGTGTTTTTGTCAGTGAATATTAATTGCAGGTCACTGTAATTAAAACCACCAAAATTTTCATAAGCCATGGACTCACGTTACGGCTGCCATTAATTTATGCACATTTCGCTTTGGGTGACTGCAGTCGTTTTGCTGACTTCGTGTCCGAAATGATTCATTGCCGCAGGAGCTGAATAAATTAGAAAACTGCACGTGGCGTTGACGAATGTTGTAACTGGGTGAATGTGCGCCAGAAGGTGTATTTAATCAAAATAGTAGAATAGGGATCTGATTGTCTAGCTGAACAGAGGAGGTTGTTTAAAATTAGATTTTTATGTTAATGTAGTTTTTCTATCCTGATGGGTTTTATTAATTATGTCAACATACCTGTACTATTCACCAATTTCTCGTTTCTTTTTTTCATACTTATTCTTTTTTTCAAGACTCTTCAGGTGCAGTCTAAATGAGTTAAGGCTGGTTTCGGAGTGTCATATATGCACGCCAGTTTTGATTTTTTGTGAATAATTTATTTTACAATCCGCTAAATCCTTTGGATCCACCAGTAGTTATGACATGGCTTATGACATGGCTTATGATATCTCATTATTGATAGATAAATTCTCGATTTCGTTGTAATGTCCACTTTTAAAGGCTCTTGATAGTTAGGTATTACATTTCAAAAACAAAAAGGTTCTAATGAAGAAATAATCTAGATAGTTGAGTTTAAATTAAATATATATTTTATTTCAAATATAGGAAAATATAATTTTATTTAAAAAAAATAAAATAAAATAAAAAGAGCATTTTTATTCCAAAGGAGAGCTAAAATTTTTATTCCCGAGTTTTATTCAGGTAAGTACTAACTTCATAAACTGATATATTGACCCCACACTTTTAAAATACTTGGGCAACACTTCTGGTTTGTAGGCTTTACAGTACCTTGTAAAAGGGGTATTCTAGTCTAGAAGCATGAATTTCAGGTAATTTTTAAAGTGTCGTAAAAAAAGGCAATAAATATTTTTACTATCCATTTTTTATTAGTTATTTGTTAATTTTAGAAGAGTAGAGAAAAAAATTAAAAACTAAAAAAAGTAAAAAATTTCAAAAATTATGAGCTGACGAAGTGGGGGGTCTCTAAAAATTTCCACGTGACCATACCCATGATTTCAACCCTCCTAGTTATTTGAAACCAAAAAGAAAAAAAGATTATTAATCTAGAATAATGTCGCAATGGCCGGAACTACGGAAAAGTGGGAAAAAAATTTTTCACAAAATGGGGACTGCCTAAAAAAAAAGTTTTTTTGGATCACTTTTTCTGACTATTTCGAATTTTTTAAAAATAATATAAATATAAATTTGGGGATGGGGTTAGTTCCAACCATAGACAAGTCTATAAAGAAGACTCTGTAAAAATTTCAAGTAAATCGGTCCAGTAGAGCCTGAGAAATCGTGGGTATCGTTCCGATAAAGTCAGTTTTGAGAAAAACGCGTTCAAAGTTTCGCGTTCCGGCCGAACCAGTTTGGATGCCGGGTCAGAAAAATGTCTACATATATTTCCGAAAATAATTTGAATTTTGAAAAATCCTCTTGAACACAAATTCTTGAATAGTTAAACTTTGAAAATGTAAAAAAAATTTCAATTTGTTAAAATTTCTAGACTAGAATACCCCCTAAACAAATTTTCATAATCGTTTGATAATTTCTGGAATAAAATGGCTTTAATGAAGGATACAAAGGATAAACAGTGTGATAAAAAATAAAAAAATTAAGCATATTGCATTGAGTTGGCATAAAATAGCTTTCTTGGCCATTCTTAGCCCAAATAATTACAAACTGAAGCGACCTTTTCAGCTTATTGCTTTACTGCAAAATTTCTATTACTTCTTATTCTCATCTTCATGTGCGCTTACAAACATTGTACATATTTTTGACCAAGCAATCACCACCCACAATTAAATGCTACTCAGTGCCACTCAGGTTGCCAACCGCACTTAATTCGGATTATCCGTCAATTCTAAAGCTTCGGATGAATAATTAATGGTGAAAAATGCGCCACTGTGTGTTCGGATCATTACCGATTAATTAAAATATCATTTTCTTCGTAGGCACAACCAAATGTTCTCCCAGCAACCTATTTATGTATGATTGGATGTATTTACAAAAACAATAGCGGTACTCAGACCAGCCTTGTTAATTCGTTAGTCGTTATTTGGTAGTTTTTTACATGTATTTTGTTTTTATAAAATTAACAGGCTATCGTGTTACCGAGTAACGAACTATCCATCTGGCAAGCGTGATACATAATTGTTTCGTTACTCGGTAATATCACATCAGCTGTTCTCCTGCTCCTCTGTACATCAATTTACTGACAATTTTTGATTTTGCACTTTGTTGGGGCATTTTTACTCTTTAATAAAATTGAATCAGCTGTTTCGGAATAAAATTTACCATACTACCAAGGTAGAGCAAAAAGTATGTTCACAGTTAAGTATCAACTAACGAATTACCAATTTAACAGGCATCGGTCTGAATACCCCTAATGAGTACGTGCGACTGAGTTGGGAGAGTGTGGTGCACAAATTCCGGCCGACAAAATTAGCATTGGCATTAATATTTACTTTCATTAAGCGAATTACAAACAATTTATATTATTTTCATAGCCTATTTAAATTTTATTGGTCCTGAGGCAGCCCATTAGCCAAGAGCACAGGAAAATTATTTATAGCCTCTGCATATATTTGTGTTACTACGTGTTTTATTGTGGGTTTAAAAGCCACACAAGTTGTTGATATTACCAAATTTTCGGGAGCAATTTATTCTCATTAAGTTTTTATGTAATTTTAAGTGATTCCTTGTTGCGCATTAAACACAAATCCAAAGGATATTTATTTATTTATTAAACCTCACCACACTCAACGGTGATTATATTCCCACGTGTCAGTATTAGCAGCATTGCATTTGTTTTCATCTAAGCCAGCAGGTGGACGGTCATGTTTGCCTACACTTTGTCTATCTTTTCTTGTGTTTGTGCATCTTTTGATGAATTTGGTTGGATTTAATGGCTCAAATCTTAATGCGACCGCTATCATTCACAGGCAACTAGGTAATGATTGCTCGTTTTTTTATATTCGTTTATTACGCTTAATTTTAATTTTATCGTCTTTTATGCCATGTCACAAATTTTCGCATGTAATTTTTATCAGGAAAAATTATAAATGTATTTACACGGTTTTAGTTGGAAGATCTTTAAAGCGTTTGAAAATTGTTTTATACTGTTTGTTTATTCATCATCGGATCAAATGAAAGAGCACAATGCTTTTTTAAATTTAGTGTGTACAATTTTGAACATAAATTTTATAAAGAACTACTGCATGAATTGTATACATACCTAAATGCCTACAGATATTTATCAACGAGCACACATACACTCAAATAATTAAATAAATTAGATTGTAAATTAGCTTGAAACGTGCTAAATCTGCAATTTCTCCAAAACCATTTTATTTGATCCACGGAGCTTTTACTTCTGCGCTTTAATTGAATTACCAAGTTGCTATGCCACAAAGAAAGTAGAAAAAGTCAGTGGCATGTAGCAATGATAATAAGGTTGCACGTTATAAATTATAAACTTTCTAAACTAATACTGGAAGTACTGAACGCAGAAGAACTTCTGACTGGAAATATTGAAAACCAAGTATTTAATGTTAGAAAAGGAGAAAAGTTGGATAATTGTTTGTCGCGAGCTGGTTTTTTTTATGAGTACAAATTATTAAAAGAGACTCGAGAACGCGTAGTCGATGATCCGCATCCAGGACGGCCATCAATCAATACCAAATGATGATCAATACGTCAATAAAAAAAGCTTGAGAATCGACAATTAACAATCAGACGTCTGACTCAATTTTTTTCGAAAAACAGCACGGTATTAACGTCTGTGAAATAATGCTTTCCATGTTCCTTGGATCCATGTTTGCGCCGTAAACAGACGATATATCAGCCAAATATCGTGGCAAAGGTGAGCTGAAGCCGAAAAAAGCAGGTCAAAAATCTGGGACACGTTGACAATTTTTTTCGATTTATGAGGTGTGTTGCACTCCGAATTCCTTCGGATCGGCCAAACTGTCAACAAGGAATACTATTTGAGTGTTAAGCGTCGTTTGCGTGTAGCTATTTGTAAAAAGAGACCAAAATTATGGGCTGAGAACTCTTGATTTTGGCCCCCCTTGAGTTTTTTCGCCAAATTTTCAACTAATATCGTGCGGAACCACTGTATTCGCTTGATTTAGCAACGTGAAATTTCTGTCTATTCAGCAACTTAAACAACCACTGAGGGGAAACCGTTTTGAGTCAATCGAAGACATGAAATGTGTATCGCTACGCACATTAAAGGCTATTCCGGAAAGTGACTTAAAAAACTGTTTCGAGGACTGGAAAAATCTGTTGACACAAGTGTACTGTAGCCAAGGGGAATTACTTTGAGGGGTACGACATAGAGTTTGAAGAATAAATAAAGAATTTTAAAATTATTACCAAAGTCTTAAAATTTAAAAACTTATTTAGATCCACAAGCCCGAATTTTTCAATAAACTTTTCTCTCAAATCAAATATTCTTAATCAAATGAAAATTATTTTTTAGTATTTATGGCTTTTTCAATATAACAATATGGCAATATTCCTTCATAGACTACTAATTATTAGCAACTTTCTTTACGTAATGTTCCGATAAATGTAGTAAATATACATACACGAGTTCAAGTATACAAATAGTGCAGTGCTAAGAATGTAACTATATTTTTAAGTTATTGACGAATTATTTTTAATCTTTATCTACTACTTAGGTATCGACACAATATATGTAATTATCAGAATAAATGAATAAATTTGAATGAATAGGAATAATCTTTTTTTTTTTTTACTAATATGACTTACAGATTGACTTGCTATGTTTCAATGGTATACTTCAATATATATACGTATGTATTATATTTATCAGCTAATTTGTATAATGTATGATGTTGAGATGACTATATAAGAAATAATCTTCTTAAGTAGTAATACATTTCTATTAACCGCTAAGCTGCTAATTCTTTATCTTCTGATTCTCGTTTCACTCTACATATGCCTTCACAAACATATGTACTTATACATCTATTTCAGAGAAGTTAATTAATTTTGACCATCAAAATAAGTAAATAACTAAGATAAAGTTTGGGTGTAAGTGAGAGACTAATGATAATGGCTAAAGTTGTACATTGGATTACATTAATCATGCGTAGTGTGCAAATAGGCGCAGCTTATATTTGAGTGAGCCATTTTCTGTGATCATAATTCAAGATGTCGTACAGACGTATTTATAAGCTGCACATGGTGTGAATAAAGCAACTAGACAAAGTTTTTGATATAATTGCATCTACATTTATACATAAATACATGTGTAATAAAGTAGTGTTAATTGTGAACACGATGATGCTATAAAAAGAATATAAATTCTTGCCCATTTCGCTGTTACAAATCTAATCTTTAACTTCTTATGTGGAATATTTTTTTAGGCCGCAAAATTCATACATATATATACAAATTATTTAATAAATGTGTACTGAATGCTGTAATAGAGAAATACGATTTAATTTTCTTTTCATTCTGAACAAATGCTCAAACCAGGGCTTTTTTGAACTCTAGTGTACATAATTTTGAATTTTTCGGTTAGTTCGTAACTTCTACTCACTCTCTCAATAAATAGAAATTAATAGAAAAAGTAAACAAAAACCGGAAGAGGGAAAGTAAGAATAAGTAAATAGCGAAAGAAATTTAATTAAAAGCGCTAAGGTTGGACATCCGGCTATATTTTGAATATGGGCTATTGAAATTTCCTGAAGTGGCTTTTCGAATTGAAATTAAACACTCTGAAACCAAAAGAGATCTTAATGCAAATGTGTCCTTTTGTTCTTATGACACCCTTAGGCATTTCTTAGAACTTTTGTTAGCGGCTAAGTTTTTTTAATTGAACTTCCATTGCATAAATAGCTTTCAATCAAAGTGAAGAAAAGATGTAAGTTAAAACGCGTTTTTGATTGAAAACCAATTAAATAATTGTAATTTATGTAAGCTTTTGGTAATTTTGGCTCAATTCCTGCAAAATATGTTGCGAAAGAAAACTAGTAGAAATCATTGACAATAATAAACAACCACAATGACGGCCAAGAATAACTACCAGACGACATAACTGTACGAGCGTGCGGGATATGGTGTGAGCCTGTCTGCGTAACTGAAATTTCTTAAATCATATAGTCTTCTTACGACATCATTTATGTATGTTTATCACGCAATTACACAAATACATGTATACAGTAATGATGCGTAACCACTTTGCTGTTGTCTTACTTCTTTGGGAAAATTCAACTTAAAATCAATCATCGATGTTGATGTCTAACGCCTACAAATGGTAGATGTGGGTGCAATCAATAGATATTCACTTATGCAATATACAGACTAGCTTGTGAAAGTGCTATTACTAACTCATACTCTGATTATCTGCTGGATAAATCATGGACTCAGCATATTTGTGGTTTCTTTTATTGTTGTTATTTCTACTTACTCGGCGATTTTTTTCGACGACTGTGATTTTAAGAGAAATAATCAGCATGTGAATGCTGGTAGACAAATAACCGCTAACCACTTCATTTACAGTTTTATAAAGTTGGCAGGATATGAAAAATTGGTGTAAAGCAGATTGCCGCCTTGGCAAGCTTTTTTACCGCAATTGTAGACAGATATGCCAAAAAGGTGAAATTAGATCTTGTGCTGTCCTCTGAACACTGCCTTCTAAATGAGTTGTAATCAAAAAATCTGATATATACCACAAACAAAGGAGATAATTTATATAGCAACAAAAAACCGACAAATACAATCCTAACAGCTGAAAAGTGAAATTGGCATAAAAACAAAGGATGTTCGAGCTTTGATTGCACTACACTTCTAAATATATGGTCCATATATGACTATTGTCTTTAACAATCAATATTTAATGACGTCGCTGTAAAGTAATTTGAAATTAGTAAAACAATTTAGTAGCAATGCGATTCCAAAAGAGCTAATAATTAATTTTTCAGTTACTAGACATCCTATTTCGAGGGTCCCTACTTTTTTTTTAAGAAAAAACACAGAAACTTCAAATTTATTTAGATGTTCAAAGGGGAAAATTAAGTGAAATCAATTACAACAATTTACATTCAGTTTAAATTTTTAAATCAATTTTTTCAATCGGAAGCTTTGGTGAGGATTCTGGATAGGCTTTTCGTCGTTGAAACAAAGAGAAAATGAATTAATTATATATATTTCTTTTTTTTAAAGCGCATCATATAAGGTATGTTGCTGATATATGAATTTTAGATAAGTATTACTAACTACGCCTGAAACGTGTATCATTAATTTCAACAATACAGTCCATCCTTGTGAGGTGAACAATTTTTATCATTTAAGGTTTAGAACATGTCGTTACAAATTTGGTAAAACAATATTATATCGAGAGCAAAATGTCAAGATTTTTAGTGGTAATGTGAAAACCATAAAATCATTTTATGATTCCTCTAATTGTTTTCATTGACCGCACAGAAGCTTGCATTCGCAGCTAATTTTATTTTATATGGGATATTTTTCATTTTAATAATTTTTAAGTGTGTGGCATTTACTATTTGGTTGGCATAACTTACATTTTTCATGGAATAATGGCTAAACTCAATTTATTAAGCAGATTTATTTTATTTTAAGTTAGATTGAATAACAACGAGAGCACATAAAAGTAAATTTCAACTCCTCCTAACACTTAAATTTGAAAGAACATAAACTTTTTTCTGCATCTTTAACTCCTTTATGGAAAGAAAAGGTCTATTTCTCTATTTAAATATCCGTTAAATTTGATAAATGACAAACTTGCCAAGTAAAAACATAAAAAATGCGGCAAAGTAATAAAAATGTATATTTGTATGTGTGAATGTTGCTTAGGGAAAGAGCACATTTTCTCCAGTAGCTCGGTTTACTTTGCACATTTGTATGAAAGTAGTGAAAATGAAACTGGAAATCCTATAAAAACTATTAAAATAAATAGATTTATGACCAGCAATAGAAAGATGATAAACTTCTCTGTCCAAAGGCAGCCAGTTATACGAGTACCATATACTTATTCAGAATTTATTCAAGTGTTTGATTTAACATATGAAAATTTAGCATTAGATGAAATAAAATTAGAGATAATTTCTTTCTTTCTTTCAAAATGAATAGACGACATCACAGCTCTATCTACTTCTACGATGACGCTTAAGGACTTCTATTGCTTAAGTTATACCCTGAAAGTCTTTACTTGAAACCTTACTTGTTCAATATTGGGAAGTGCTTTCTGCTCAACTGTTTATTATTTGGTTAAGCATTATTGAAGCGATTTCCCTTCATCTTAAATGCTTCGTCTCAAAAGTTTCTTCAAATTCTAAAAATAAATAAGATATTAATTTTTTGTAGAAATGTTGTACATAAGCTTTAAATAGAGTTTTACAACTCAACCATTCCCTTTTCAGTTCTTTAATTTACAGTCCATTACGTTCTCAATAACAAAACCAAATGAAAGATTTTAGTAACTCTAACAATGCAGGTATACTTCTACTTACCTTTATGTGATATTGTACTTTGAAGTTTTGTCTGCAGACAGTTGGGAAAAATCGCAAATCCTTATAAGTTTATGGAGAGGACAAAGTCAACTTTCAATGGGACTTGTAACGGTTGTAGATGTTTGGCAGTTAGGGGATATTTAAAAGTAAAACGTAACTGAAAGCGTTCATATGACATTGAGGGAGAAGGTGAAAGTGCATCTTCGTCTGTAACAATGTGTGTGCATTCGGATGTGTTTCTCAAGTAATTTAAATCACAATCTATTAACTTGATCTATGATATTGTCACCTGAACTTAAATTCAAAAGGAGACCACAATATCAGTAGCACACGAAAAAGATATTTACGGGCTCGATACTAATAATTCAGATAATCGTGCAAAATATTTAAATTTTTTTTTATCAAAAATCACATTTATAATTATGAGTATCTCTGTAACCTAGAGTTCAAGAGCTTTAAGTTGCACATCAAAAATTTTATGTATGATAATTTCGCTCTTGTGTGCACTACAAATACATCAATATAATTAAACTTACTGCCCTATATTTATGCTGAATCAAGTGCTATAACAATTAGCTATTACTAACCGCTATTTTATTTGTAATCTCCTACTATAGTACTAAATTATATTTGCATATTTTAATGTAACTATCAAAAATTGTATTGAATATTAACTCCACACATAAAGAAGCATATGTGAATATGGACGCAAATGCAATTCTCCAGGGCGTATGCGTAACCACTTAACCAGTACTGTGAGACTCATTGGTTTTTAAATTCCCTTAGAGCGCTGAAGCGTTGTTTTCAATATCAAACTTCAATCAACATTACATCTACTTGAAACAAATCAACTGTTTTAACCTTTAAATTGAGGTTGTTGTAAAGACAGTGCAAATGATGCCAATGTCAGTAGTTATTCCTCAATTGTCTCAACATAGTCAAATAACTACCTCGAAGCAACGATCGAATAAAATAAGAAGGCGGTCTTCGAAAACTGAGTTAATACAGCAAAGTTCTCCGGAGTAGTTACATGAAAAAACAGAAATATTTTGTGCTTCTTAGACTTCCTTGTGGCATAATTTAAATTAATGACTAATTAACAGTAAAAAAATATTTTGAGGATGTGAAAAGATGTTCGGTGTTTCACAATTATCGAAAGATGGTCCTTCCTGAAGGCACAGAACTCTCTGGATCTCTTCCAATTTGCCCTGAGCTAGAAGGATCTTATGACTGCACAGTTGCTGGTGATTGACCAACGCTTGCTGAGCTGGTCTAAAACCCTACGGTGCGGTAGCAAACCAATTACCCTGTGGCCCAGCATCTAAATCAATATATTCATAAAATAACTTGTGCGAACTGAAGGCTTACGAGTATATCGCTATCTTGCTATTTGAATGGAAAGTCACTAATCTGAAGGAGACTGCGCTCAGAAGCAGTAGATCTACTTCAACCTTTATACCTTTGCCTAAAAGACGCTGCTGTGGTCGGAAAGATTATAACTAGTGATCTCGACAGTATACTCCTCCGCCCACCATCCACACAAGTTTTGATCCATCCGTAAAAAATCGCAGCGCCCCTCTCCTATATTGATTACTATATATACTAGCTCAAATAGTGTATTTCATGACGGATGGCGAGTCAAAATGATTTATTTGTGACCGGATTATGCAAATACATATTATATGTTAAAAAGTTTAAATTCCACGGCGTATATAAATAAAGTATTGACTATAAGATGAGGACATAAATAAATATATATTTTAACCAAATAAATATGACGTTTATAAAGTCAAATGTTAATCCCGCGATGTAAATGTATGGGTTTGTCGCCAAGCGCTCAATCAAATTGAAATATTTTTCTTCAAAATAAAATTTACATAAGCAAAAAGGTCATGCAACACTTGAGTAAATATGAGTAAATTTATTAATATATTTGGCATGAAGATATGCTTATGAATCCATGTATTTTATATGCGCGCCCTTAATAAAAAATAACGCAAACTTTGCATCAGCTATAAAATATATTTAGAGAAAATATTATAGCATTCTATGCTTAAGCGGATTATACTAGACTTAGCTGTAAGTAAGCAAATATGTGTCACTGATTTTATGAAAACTCTCATGAATCCTTGAGAATGTGCATACATTTGGCAGCACTTTAAACACAAGCACATATCTACATTTTTACTTCATGAAGCACTTACGAGTATAGAAAAATGAGGTCATTGTTTTTTATGACTCGTTCATCATTGGGTTACTGGCATCCAAAAATTATAATATGAAATATGTGCCTACACACATGAGTAAATTTGATAAATTTATGTAGGTCCTAGAACGAACGCTCTTAAATAAAACTGTAGTGCTGGCCTGTGGTACTTACTTTAACCTTTAAGGGAAGCTTGATCCATTGTTCATTTTTGTTATTGTGTGGTCAAGTATGTGAACTAATTTCATATGTGAATGATTTTGAGGATGATGTTTTATGAAAACTCTCAGTCCAGTATGAGTGTGAGTAAATTTCACGTAGTGTTACTTCGTGGGTAGATGTGCGATTAAATATCTACCTTAGAATCTATCACAATAATAGTAATATAAGAAGATTTGCATTTTTCAGGGATTAAACATATTACTTATGCCCTACTCATTTAATTTTTTTTATTTTTATTTTGAAATTTTTAATTTTCTTCGCTCATACCATCTTGACATGGTCATGTTGTGCCGATAAACAATGTGAAAATTATGTACAAAAATAATAAACAAATTTAGGCAAACAAATAAAGGAAAATATCTTCACACATTCAAAAGATTTCATATGAGTTCAGTCCGTGCCATTGCTTTGCCAACTCTTCACTCGATTCCGGTTTAGTATCACTAAACAAATATTTAGAATATTTCGCTTTGACACCAAAAACAACACGACAATTAATGCCACATCATAAAGCAGCAGGGAAAACCACTGGCCACAGCGGCACGAAGGGTCTTTCACTTTTTAATACAAGTCATATAAGCATGTGGAGAGCAGATAGACGCCGTTATGCACGCGAAGCCAGAATCAACAAGTAGTCTTGTATTATCAACAAATAAAAATTGTATTTTAGCAGGCAGAATTTGGCTAGATATTTATGATTGTGTTGCCTAATTTCTCAGGAAAGTTTGATGGATCCTTCCTTAAAATTTTTGTATCCTTTTTAATTAAAAAATATATTTTATTCTTCTTTTCAGCTAACTTTTGCTTGCCAATTCGGACTCCCTGTCAGCTCTCAGGGTCAAAGCCACAACTACGGCTCTTATCGAGTTACGCAAATACATTCTTTTTCTTCCTTACTGGAATAGAAACCGCTTACGCAGGTACAGGCTACAGGTCACTGTAATTAAAAGCGCCAAAATTTATTTTAGGCGTGGGATCATATTACAGCTGCAAATAAATTATGCACATTTCTCTTCAAGCACCTGCAGTCTCTTAGGAGCTTTGTGCTCTGCATGTTACATCGACCACAAAAGACTGAAAAAATTATAAAATTGTGTCTGGCAGAGATGAATAATGCAAATGGTTTGTTCCTGAAGCTAAATTTAATTGAAATAGGGGAATAAGGGCAGACTGACTTGTTGACCAGCTGTTATCAGATAAAATCATATTTTCATGTTAAGTGAAGTTTCTTGCATATAAACTATTTAATATTCTAAAACTTATATACACAAGTGCTAAATTATCCTTTCATTTTTTTATTACTTTTTCTAAGGACCCTGGATTGAGTAGAACCTGGTGTTGAGCCAACATTGGAAGATGATTTCTTTAGTTTACAAATAATGTGTTTCGCAGAAAATAAAAATAATCTGAATAATATTATTAGAATTGGGTTTGAAAATTGCCTTGAGTCAATCGAACGAGAACTTGTCGTCCTCCACAAACGCCTGCGAAATAAGAAATGCAGAATATAGTTAATAAGCCATGCGGGGTAAAACCAGAAAAAGAGAAACGCGACTGTTGTTAACACCGCCGATAACACTATTTTGCTTTGCTTCCTGTCTGCCTATAAACTTATTTTCCCGCCAACTTATCTTTCTGGCTACTGTTTATCCGCCAGCATTACCGCACACGCTTTCTTTTCGCCTGGCAAACGATTGGAGTGAACAAATGCGTTGGCGTGACGCGTGTAAAGTATCAGAATGACTCAATAAATAGTTTCCAAGAATTTTTGCTGGCAGCTGCAGGTCATCTTCATTTTCAAGTTATCTATTTTTACTATAACTACCTCGTTTCTGGTTACAATTCGCTGGACCGTTATTTACAACACCTTGTGTTTATGCGTGTTAATGTTAAGTTGTCCTTTGCTGTTTATGAATGTTTCGCGCTGCGTGTTTAACGCCCTGGGGCTGTTTAAATCATTTCTAAAGTTATAAGAAAAAAGTGAATTCTAATTTGATTGCAAGCGTAGTTCGCTTGCGGCCATGATTGGTAAACATATGTGTACATATGTATGGTAAAAGCGCCGAATTCGTGGTAGAGCAACAGTTGGGTTAAAAGAGTGAGCGCAAAGTCATTTTACGAAAGAGCGAAAGCTAAGTGTGAGTGATTGTATAAGTAGAAATGTAGAGTTAACTAAAAAGTAACCAAATTTTTTTAACACGAGAAAATTTAAAAACTTAGTGAGATGTAAGAGTAACACAAAATCGTTCTGATACTTGCTTATAGGAGCATCATTTAAACCACTAATAGAAAGGAGTTCCATGCAACCTTATATTCGAATAATCAACCTTTTTTGCATTCTTCTTTTAATTTCCAAGCTGACTGTTTTAAATGCATAGTTCTGTACTTTAATTTTCGATAAGATTGGAAAAAAAAAATTTTTTTTACTTAAAAAGATTAACAACTAAGTATTTACAGAATATGTAGAAGCTTATCTTAAAGTTAAGGAAATATTTAAAATTACATTACCAACTGTTCTCCGTTTTATACAATTCCACTATGCATGGTTTAGTTTTGAAGTGAGTAGCGTGATATCTGAAATCTTGAACGAAGAGCACTTTGCTACGAAACAAAAATTGGTAACCTACTTATCAGTTCAGCGTAGACTAACAGAAATTATTTTATTAAAATCTTCTCTTCTTGTCTGAGTCTAGCTGGCTACTGCGAATCACTTAGGCATTCATGCCTCGATTCGATTTCATATAACTGAAGAAGAATGTGCAAATAGTAATCGGTATTGATATGCAACTCTTTCAGATTTTTAAGCAAATTTCTCTAAGCTAAGCTTGCGTGCTACATACATTTTATGTGCCTATCATAAAAAAAAAAGTGTGGGATCACGTTGTTTACTCTTATTATTTCTTAAATAGTATAGTTTTGGCATATTTGGTAATAAAGTGTGTGAGTATTTATTTTATGAAATCATGCAACTAAAATTTACTGCTAATCCCAGACAATTTTATTGATGACTATAAACAAACAAATAAAAATACAAATCGTAAAAAAGAAGCGAAGATGAGAGAATTAATCACCTAACAAAAAAGAAAAAAATTAAAAACTCAAGTAAAATGTGTTGAGTTATAGAAACCGAAATCGCCAAAAATCATAAAACTACACAAGTAACAGACGAACTATGCATAGTCAGACAGTACTTAATAAATGACTGAATTCCATAAATTTTATTTACACGCAGAAGTCTGCGCTCAGAACAATAACAAAGACGTGTTGAGTTAAGAGTTCTTCAGTATACAACGTCTGCTCTTTATAAAAGCTTTATACATACATGACTTCTTATAGTGAAGTAAAGTTAAAGCTTCGCCGAGCGGTTTATCATAATCAATGTGCTGAATAATACAGTAATTGGAATTGACAAATTTTCTAACGCATTTTCGCTCCGAGCACATTTGAAAGTTTTACTGCGTAAAATTTTTTGGAAGGTCACAGTTAGCAATTAAAGTTTTCAGACTGCAACTCGTAGCTTATTTTACGCACATAAATTACCCAACATCTCAACATAACGCACTACTTAGAGAAATACATTCTTTAATGTCACACCCATTCAAACGGCAGTCATTATTCTTGAGCTTAATTCGACGTAAGTACATAGGACCAAGTGAAAAACTAAATCAAATGCCATGTCATTCGATTGATTGATGCAAGATTTGTTGACAGCAGATTTAGTGCTTGTCAGCAATTTAACTTTGTGGCCACCTTAACATATATCTATAACACTGTGCCCCTAACTGCATGAGAAAACTTATTGGTGTTGTGTGGCGCCGTTAAAAACATTAGGAAGTATAAGAAAAAGTAATTACTATTTATTCAGAGATTCACAAATAGATGTGGCGCTAACAGTCAAGCACTTTTTCAAATTGCTTCAAGAAATACAACAAATATTGTGACAGAAAAGGAAGAAATTGTAAATAAAGCGCAAAATATTTAATTATTCATCAATATTTATTTTGTCGTCTTCAAGGTAGTCCCCATATATAACACACTTATGTCAACGTTTGGGATGACCTTTAGCTCCTTCAGCGAATTTTGTTTTATATTTTCAATCGACTGATGATGGAGCCAAATTTGGTGAATACGGCGGTTGATCGAAGTTATGCATTGTTTTGGTTTGACTTTAAGTTCGGTCACAATCGTAGATCGATGCGATAGTGCATTATCATCAAGTAAAATCCATGAACGGTTTTCCCATAACTCCGGCCTTTTTCAACGGATGTTCTCACGCAAACGCCTTTTCCTCTGCCATATAAAACACCTAGAATTCCTTATTGACCGCCTTGACAAAAACAATGAGCACACCTTGATTTGTGAGCAACTTTTGCAAGTGTTTTTTTTTTTGGTTTCTGCTCGTTTGTTCCCTCCATTCTGATGATTGTTTGCATGTAAAACTTATAAAACCTCTCCATGAATATGGGATTCGCACGATCAAGTACATATATCCAAAGAGACCTATGTATTAGGTTGTCAAAAAAGTCTGGCGGTATTTTCGCTGGTTGGGGCTGAAAGCGTGTAGTTCTAGTTTTATTCGTCGCATCGGGTCATGCTTTACCTTTTTGGAAAGCCCATTTCACGCGCTAACACGTGTTTGATTGATTGTCGTTTCTTTTAAGTCGTTTGAGAGTTATAGCGTCGCAAACATGGAGAAAAATAAAGAGAAAATACGGCATTTTTTACAGTACCACTACGATAAAGGCAAAAATGCATCTCAAGCCGCCAATAAAATTTGTGCAGTTTATGGACTCGATACAGTTTCTATTTCCACCGCACAACGATGGTTTCAACGTTTTCGTTCTGGTGTAGAGGTGGTCGAAGATGCGCCACGCTCCGGAAGGCCTGTCGTCGAAAATTGCGATAAAATCTTTGAATTGGTCGAAAGAGACCGGCATAGTAGTCATCAAACCGTTATAAACCATTTGAAGAAGCTTGGAGTCACTAAGAGGCTCGATGTATGGGTGCCACACGAATTGATTCAATAATAAATATAGTTTAAAAAAACTAAAAAACACGCTTTTAAAGCATATCAAACTAAAAAGTGAAAAATAATTCTTTGTATAAACTAACAGTAATAATGAAGAAAAAATTCCTGCATTAATGTGAAAAAAGCGTGGCATGCTCGATATATGAAAAATATGTCACAAAGCACCCCACGCTTTTCTCACAATAATGCAGGAATTTTTCCTTCATTATTATTGTTAGTTTATACAAAGAATTATTTTTCACTTTTTAGTTTGATATGCTTTAAAAGCGTGTTTTTAGTTTTTTTAAACTATATTTATTTTTGATTTTTTAGTTTAATGTGAGAAACCCCAAATTTGTTAAAATATGAACTATGACATGTAGTATTGGTTAAGTAAATCGATAATTAGGCAGCATTTAATATCTACTCGTAACCTTTCATTGATTAATTGTTACATTATTTGCGACCAAGTTCTATTGACGACTTTACGAATTATTACTTCTTAATCGAATCATTTCTTCTAAAGCTTCACTGTTATATGGGGTTTTACCTGTCAACTTTGAACAGTCTAGTACTTCAATTCGAATACCGTCCAAAGATCTACAACGACTAAGTGCTACATAAGCTTGTCCAGCAGCAAACACTCGAGAGCCCAGATAAATGGCTGCATGTTCTAGTGTACAACCTTGCATCTTATGAATGGTCGACGTCCAACTCAGTATGCTATTTAAATGTCACCAAAACTAGTTTTATATAGATGTTGCATACTTTTAAGCGCATCTTTTTGGTGAGCTGCTTAAACTTACTATCGCCTTCCTACAGTGTCCCTCAAGTATTCTAGGTTTCAGTACCACTTAAAAAAGTTACAAACATACATACATACATACATACAAGTGAAGCTAATAAAAGCGTATTAAAAATAACGCAAGACTTTTTTGACAACCCAATATGTACGGTACTCTTATTGAAAAAAATCAGCACACAAACGCATTTCCCCAAGATATTCACTAAAATCATTTGAGCGGAATGTTCTCTAGCCATCTCCTAATCCTTGATCAAGTCAATAATTTTTGTTTATTATTTTCATCAGTTGAAGAACTCGAAGGGCGTCCCACTTTGTGGCACAAAGCCACCACTCGTAGGATTGTATTTTTGATAAAACTGAATCACCGAAAGCCTTTTCCATTATTTGCAAAGATTCCGCACACTAAATTTGAAGTTCTTTCTTCGGTATTTTTTTATCTATGATTAAATTCACATATTACTTCTTTTCAATAAAAAAATTTCTCAGAAACTGACTTTATTTAAAATGCTTCGGATAGTATAAAGTCTCTGCTTTTAATGCGTGTAAGGAAGTAGTGATTAGATTTTATCCATTCTCAGCACAAGAGCACGATATTATCAGAAAACGTTGTCCTCCTAATGCCATTGAGACATCTGATAAATCAACCAGTATGTTGGGTATGCAGCCGTTCAGGGATTTGAAACCTCTCATATTTGGTATATTAAGGCTTGAAAAGGTACAGCTCGATTTCAACTATTTTAATTAAATTCTAACGATGAATATAAAAATGACATTCAAGTGAATGCCAATTAAACGCCACCCTCTGGGGAGGGCTAAAGCACCGAAGTAAAGTGGTAGGAACAGCAATTGCAGCTCTCGTAAAAAGTCGTTAGCATAGAGTGTTATGGTTCAGAAATTCTGCGAAAGAACGACAGTACATATTTATTCAAAAGAAAACGAGCAAAGTATGTTGCGTAATGCTTCAAGGCGCTGAACCGTAATAAAAGAAAGCGACTTCGTCTCCATTTGTATTACGGAAGCGATCACAAACTTTAATTCATTGACTTAATGCGAGCACTACAAAAGCGCAACAAAAAAGCGGCGAATGCATTCAATTGTTGAAGTGATAATTGGAAAGCAACTGACATTCTACAGAAATTTCAGTAGATTCTCACAAACTAGCAAAGGCAGTTTTGCAAACTAACTGGTTCAATGCCATTCAAAGGTTAATATGCAAGTATTATTATTAAAACGAATGGCATATTTTTAAAATTCGGCTTCTAGAAAATATGAAATGTCATCAGGTAACGGAAAGGCAGCACTGTGGGACCTACAAAATAATTTTGATTGCAGAAAATAGTGAAAATATTTGCGGAAATAGTTCTGATTATAAGTTAGGGCAGGAGTTAGAGGCAAGCGATTTGCGCGGCGTATGAGCAACTTATTCAAATATTGATCTCATAGAAAGCCATAGTGTATATGTTTAATTGGTTTTTGTTTAGAAAATTGCAATATGAAAAAAAAAAAATAATACACAGGCTAAAAAAAAAAACGGTATCAGTCAGAGCCCAAACCTACATGCCTGAATACCTAAGCCGAGCAGAAAGTAAACAAATAAGCACATACATATATTTACGTGGATGCTCCTTAGTGAGACTGACTTCTCGGCTGGATTAAATGGCTTCACTCAAATGAGCCTGACTAATTGCTTGAGTTGAAAATAAAACAAGAATGGCAGCTGCAACAGACAAGAACATTGACTCGACGTTTGCGTATGTGTTTGTGTGTAAATGCGTCCATTGTTTGCTCTTGTGAAGCAAAATTTCTTCAATGAGAATTTTAGTTTTACGCAAGAATTGCGCCAAGCGAGAGGTCGCATGCGGTTCGCAGGTTTCTATTCTAAGCTTTCGAGCAATTCGAATACTGTTTAAATTCAATTTTAATAAAATTTGATTTTAATTATTATAAATATATTATTAAATTTTTAAGTAAGAGCCATTTTCTTTGTAGAAAAGAAAAGTCTCTTAGTGGGGTATTTTATATAAAATCGCTTTTTTTATGTTTATATGCACATAACCATCGCTTGGTCAATGCTGTATCACTAAATATTTCGCTTGGTTCTTGATATGAAAAATTATTCATACGCCCTAACCACCCTTCAATGTAATAGAACAAATTTTGAAGGTTCTTTAAGGCACCCAGGGGCCAAGCATGTTTAAAAAAGTAAATTAGTTTTTAATGTATAATTCTGATTCTAATAAGAAAGTATTTTTTTATCTTAAGTCTAAGTATGCACTAAAGTTCCTTTAATAATCTCGCGATTATGTTCAGTCTCCATCGCATACATCTAATTAATAACCTCCTTCTCCCAGAAAAGATTATGCTAAACTCTGCGTAATAGGCTTTTCTGTGTTTTTAATCAGCATGTAAGAAGACACATGTTCTCTACTTCCATTGCATGTCAACACTCTGAAGATATTGGATTTGCAATTCGTGTCAGAAATATGGCTCCCATCATTTAACTGCGTGCGATTGAATAGTCGTGAGCGAGTGTGATAATATATGACAGTTGATAGTTGGCAACAAATAACCAAAATCAATCACGCGTACCACACTGAGGCTTCAGCCGAAGCATCAGCAGCAGGCATCAAAAGCTGTAGTCTGTAAGCGATTCTGTGTGATAAATGATATCAAAGGCAAGCTGACTGCTTTTGCTATTATTCAAGCAGTGTAGCGGCGCATTTTTCATTGCTAAAGTTATTGCCCTTTAGTATCTACACCAGAAATGGTAAAACTGGCATATATTGCTGATATAACAGCATCAATAACTGCGAATATTCAACTTGCTGTGATGATGATGTGTTACGCCGTTCTTCAGTTGCGGGAACAAAAACTTTCGGTTGGCCACATAATTTTCATGGAGGCTTTTCTATTTAGATAACACAAAAAGAAAGCATTTCAGTGATTAATGTGTAACAGTGACAGTGTGACGCTAATAGAGCGGAACTAGAAGATGGTGCTCCCGACAGACTCTTGAGGCAAGCACACTTCATTAAATGACTATACTATCTACGAGAAGAGATGTTTTAAGCAAAAGAGATAAACTGATCTTATGAGAAATTCAATGTATTTTTGAACTAGTTAATTCTATACATATAAATACATTTTTACATCAGACAGTAATAGCGGCAGCAGCTTAAAACAATTTTCCTAGCAGTTCAAATGAGTGGGTCGCTGTGATGCTGCTGCATTATTGAAGTACTTCTTTATCACTTATCACTTATCCATATGTAATACATTTTCCTTCTAAGAATTATTTCAAGACTTTGTTAAGCGCTGCTCTAGCGACTCTCATCCTCAAGAACCACTTGTTGAGCATGTGGTATTGTCACATAGCGTAAGGAATAAATACGAATTACAGGAATGATCAATCTCGAAATATTGTGGTAATAAGTCATAAATATAGTATACCAGAGAAATTTAATGTAGTCATACAAAATAGCAAATTGTAAGGATAATAGAATAATATGAGCCATATATTAAAATTAAATTTTCAAACCTTTCATGAATAAAATTTATTCTTATAGATTAATAAAATGAGCTCTACTACTACCTGGTATCATGCACGGCGTACACTTCTATGGATGGACTAAAAAATATTGATCTAAACTACTCAAATAAGAAATTTATGTTTTTTATCCGAATATAAAATTTTAAAACATTGAAGAATACAGTGGCTTTCACACGGCACCCATGCATTGAAATTTCATATATTGTATGCAAACATATGTAAAATAAAGTCCATATTGTTGCCTGCTTATCAATACAGCTACATATTTGCATAGAAATGTAATTTATTTTATTTCAGGATAATTTTGAATAAATTCAAATTGAATATTTGAGAATTATATACTGAGTATGCAGTACACCGTGTGTCTGACTAAGTCAGTCTTACGGTCGTTGGCAACAAGATTAAAACTAGATTACATTAACATGTATATATGTACTTAGATTGCTGTTACCTTAAGTGAAAACGTCTTTCCTTATATTCTCTCTCCGTCAAACTGCCAAAGAAATATTAAGGGAGCATTAAAAGTCACTCTGAGGTAACGCATTAAAATAGACATAAAAGTAATAAAAGCAAATGCATAAAATTCGCCACGTGGTAAGGTAAGGTATATGGATAATTTATAGCTTTTGCTGATAAATATTTAGTGCTTCATCACCTACGATGTTTTTTGCCTAAAATAGGATGACTTACGGTAAGGCACGTGACGTAGTAAGATTTTGGGTTACCCAAAGAAGCGTAGCGTTGAAATGCGTGTGAGGTTTATTCTTCGTTTTTTAAATTAGCATCAATGGCAATTGTGGTTGGGGTAAACTTTTAACGAATCTGATGCTAGTTTTGTTGTTGTTGTTTCCGCAGAACAGAGGGCTCTCGATGGCTGGCCCTGTATGTATAGAGGACAGCCAGGCGTTGCAACACTTGCCTTTAGTCTAATGGATGTGTTCGAAGAAGTAAAATTAAAGAAATTATACTTGAATTGCACTGTCGAATGTTACTCATTCGACGCGTAGTCCCACAATTTCAACTGTTCGCATTACGTTCTGGTTCTAAGCTTTAAATTTGTTTTAAACTTCAGTTTGCGATTTTTTCCTTTGAGTATTTTTAAACACAGCAGTTTGACTGTGTGTGCGTATGATGTAGTATGTACATCAACTCTGTTCACTGAGGCTTTTGATAATCTCAATGCAATCGGAGTCAATGGACGATAATTTCCAATGATAATACCAATTTAGCTCAGAAAAATATTTGAAATCATCTTTTCGCTGACTCGCAGGGAGTTAACTACGAAATATGCATGGCTTCAAGTATTAATGTATGTGTGCTTCTGGCTATTTCGCTGCATTTATCGCAGTCATTCGCGCTGATTTTGCCTTCGTTAGACATTGATGGGAGACAATTTGTGAATCTGAATTTTATTTCAACATCATTGAAATTGCAATATCGAAGATAATCCCAGAGTTCGTTAACATGAAAATACATAGTAATAACAATAACTTTAAGAAATGTTCAGATAACAAATATGTTCAGCTAAATTGCTTATATTAGTAATATGTGGAAATATTATATGTTGAATATTTTTACTGATTAAATGTTAGCGGCTTTATATCTTTTTGAGAGAAGCAGTTTTGGTTATATCGCCCGTTTATAAAATATAGGCTTTTGGAGGGGCAAAATACAACTGAATCAAAAACTTGGCTTGATGACGAGTTCAACCCTCAAGCATTGGTATGCTAGGTTTGGACGTGGTGAAATAACCATGAACGCAGTGGACGCTGAAAAAATTCGTTTACCGACGAAAGCATCAAAAAAATTTACAAAATAATTCCATACAAATGTAGTACTTACTCTAAAAATATCATTTGATCATTTACGAATATTTGTGTATGAGAAAGCTCTGTTCAAAGTGGATGGCGCGCGGGCTCACTATGAAGTAAAAACAGGGACGAATTCATGATTCGGAGCAGTATTTGGAGAGGTTCAAGAAATCCTAACTTTTGCGTCGATATGTGGCAACATGAACCAATCATTTTATTCCGAAGTCTAATCGATAATTATCCAAGTGCATTGTAAGCGATGAATTAGATCCAAAGCGTGAAAAACGCAACAGTCAGCTGGATAGGTTTTGGTGTTTGTATTTTGGAATGAAATAATTTTTATTGATTACCTTAAACAAGGAATACCAAAAATGTAATAGTCGCCACAAAGTGTTATTAGACGGTTTTGACGAAATCGCCGGAAAACGCCAGCATTTGGAGAAAAAGAAAGTGCTGTATCACTAAGCAGTTGCACCGTGTCATACGTCAGATGGATAATTTTACGAAGGATGAAGTAATCGCCGAATATGAGGCCTATTTTGAAGCTAAAAGCACTACAAAAATAGTATCGAGTAATGTGTTTTACTATGGTATAGCAGTTCTCAATTGATCTTATATAAAACAAAGTAGAACTCTTATAACATATATACTTGTATGTTACATGTAAACCATTAAATATTTTAAATCAAATTGAGTCAAGTATTTAAATCGCATTTCTCTTTTGGCAGTACCATCATTTCCCGAATTACTTGGCCAAAAACTCCTCGCCTATGATTAAGCGCTATTCAGTGCCACGCTGGTTGCCAACCACGTACTTAATTCGCATTAACCAACAATTATATACGCCTAGGATTATTAATTAATGATAGTCTCAAGTTTTGCGGCAAATGTGCAACTCTCATTTAGCTAACTTCCCTGAGACCTAGTAATGCTACTATTTTCATTTTCATTTCACAATTTTCATAGGAAATAGTTATAACCACTTGTAGAACAAGTACATGCTTGCAAAAGAATGTGAACATGAGCAGACATACACACGTCATTTAATAAATTTGATTGAAGCGTGCCTCTTGTACATTTTCAATTGGCTCTCTGCATTTTCTTTTTTTTTTATCTCATTCAAATAACTTTGCCCTCTACATTTCAATCGAATTACCAACATATTAAGTTAGGAAAAATTGTGTACAAGTTAGAGAGAGAACGCAGTGGCACATGGCAGTTCTTGTAATAAATTATAGGTTAAACATTTTTACACAAATTTGCAATTAAGATATTTTAGCAATTGTAAATGAGCGTCCTAAGATAATTTTGAAGTTGTCTTTGCATAGTTTTAATCGATGGTAAGACCAATTTCCACAAGGAAATTTTATTAATCCGCAAGCGCTTGGCGACTTAGTTTCCGGCGCGTGGCGAAGAGAAATAAATTTGAACTAATTAAGAAATTCGAAAGCAAAATGTTGATTGTTAAGTTACAAGTTACTGAAACTGTTGATTCCCTTTAGGTGCATTTGGAAATTTTATACACGAGTGGTCAAATTGTGGAGCGATATTCGATAAACGTATTATTTAAGCTCGTAAAGGGAAGAAGAGATATAGCAAAACTAGCAATTAGTCAATAAAATAATTAAAGTTCAACCCAAAAGCAGCTTATTTCCTTTTAAAAATTTATGTCTCTGGGCTTTTCTGTCAAAGTATGTGACAAAATGAATGCTTCATAGAAACCGACGGATCAGTGCTGAGCAACGGAAGGCAAATGGAGAATTAATTATTTCCATGTTTTTTCTATTGAATAAAGTCTTAGTGTCACCACTCTTTGGTAAAGCAATGTACCATTGATATTAGTGCACTGAAATTATTAATGGAGAATATGAATAATAGATGATACGAGGGCTACCGTATATTCATCGAGATTAGAGCACAAAAACAAATATTAATCATGGAAAATCGCTTTGTTGATTTTCGAAATATTGTCCATTAAGATCTATGTACATATATGCCGTTATATGCATTTGAACCAATTGTCGAAGCACTTTTGCCACTTCCTCTAAATGCTAATTGTACGTAAGTGCTTTTGGCAAACACTCAAATGTTTATCGATGCCAAGCGGAAATAATAAATAGAAAAAAAATCGAAAGAAAAAAGAAATGCAAAGCTACATTAATGGCGCTTTGGGTATGATTAAGAAGGAATTATTTTCCAAATTGAATTAAAATACCTGCACACAGTGTTATACTTTTCCTCTCTCCTTGTATGTGCCATTTCAGTTTTTCGGCGAATTTTTCACTCAAAGAGAAATTATGTTAAAGAAAACTGTCAACATATAATTGTCCCAAAGTGTAAGGTAGTCAGAAATTCAGCTGAAAACACGTTTTTGAATAAGTATCAATTGCGGTTCAAAAATATACTCACACATACATACGTATGTACCTATAATAAGATATTTTATGTATTTTTTGAGAAATAACCAAAGGGTTAAAAATACGCAACTTGTGTCCGCGTGAGGTCAATAGAGGTGCTTGTTGACTTTGCAATTTCTTCTTTTGGTCTCACATTCATTTTTGTATCGCTCTTAGGTCCAAACCTAATATTTATATAATCAACGAAACCTTGGTCCATCGCAATGTACAACAACATCTACAGATACTTTGCTATTTATTCGCTTATCCATAAATATTTTCTTAAACCGCCTACATCTGATATCAGCTCAGCTTATTGAGTTTGGAATTTGTTATGTATACGCTCTGTCAACCTTGATGACATGAGATGTTTAAGCACTTAAATATACTTCTTTATATATAACGTAAAAGTACAAAATGGAAATTTCTTATGTACTTTAAAATGCAAATAAAAACTGCCACAACAATTTTTACAAGAAGAAAATTGTGTATTATACTCGTATAGAGTAGTGACAAATTGGCCTACCAAACAGTAAACAAAGTGAACAAAATTCTTAAGAAATAACTTATTGTGACAACATAAATAAACACTCAAGTTGAAAAAAAAACTAAAAGGAATATGAACAGGAGGATATTCGCTCAGACGAAAAAAATGAGCTAGAACCATAGCTAAATATAAAGTGACCGTCATAGGAAAATGGTAACAGCAAGACAAATTCAATTTCATTTTTGAAGAATTGAGGTGCTTTGTTGGCTTTTGGAGGGACGCGGTTGTGACTGTCATTTGGCCGGACATTCGCCCACTTGAAATACACACAGAGATATATTAAACATAAATTTATAGTTAAATACATACATACAGATATATACTTGTGTTTTTGTCTCTAGTAAAATAAATAAATATTATGCCGCTTATGATGTATATGTTTTGGGTGTGTAAAGGTAAATGTTAGTATTTCTTCGTCATTTGTAGTTTATCAGGAAAATGGCGTTGTTAGCGATATAAACATTCTTGTTGTTGCTGGTAGAGTTCTTGCTTTTGTCGGTGAAAATCTTAAGAAAATTGTTTTATTTGTAAACACACATAATAGTTATAAAATGCTTCAAAACGTAAAAAAACTATTTTAAGTGGGAAGGTTAACAAACTTTTTGGTGTATAATCGCTGACAAATATACAACCAAATGTCTGGTATATATATATATATAAATGTATAGATATATCTTATTTTAATTTAAAGAACTGCGATTTGCCTTGCTAAATTTTATTTTTTAACATTACCATTAGGCATGTGTTATTTTGTTGTCGGTTTACGGTGAAAGTAGGAGTCGATGACTTTATGTACACCTTTCACAAATTAGGAAAATTTTATCTTTTCAGTATTTAGCGTAATTAATTATGGTTTCATCATGAGAAATCCAAATGTATGTGCGTTTAAAAAAGTCTTTATGGAAATTTGTAGCCCAATAGCTTGTATATGTACACGAGTTTCGTCTGAGTGGGGTTTTGAAGAAAAGAGTTCTCCTGTAAACGTAGTTATACAGGGTGGCGTAAAAGTAATCCTCCTATAAGAAGATGCTATAAATTTTGCAATTGACCTCTAATGTCAGTTCTGTTTTGACATTTGTGTAGTAAACACATGCAATATACACGTAAATAAACAATGAAGGATGCATTACCCGGGCGCCTAATCTCCCGTTTTGGGGATTTGCACTGGCTCGCAAGATCGCCTGATTTGACCGCTCCAGACTTCTTTTCGTGGGGCTTTTTGAAGTCGCGGGTTTTTGTCAACAAGCCTCAGACTCTTGCAGCTCTTAAAGGCAATATCGGTCAAGAATATGAGTACCTATCCCCGAAAGTTCTGACCAAAGTGATGGAAAATGCCTTAAAAAGGGCTCAAATGATAATCAACAGTGGCGGTGGCAATTTACATCATATCATATTCTCGACTTGATGTAAAAAAAATTTAAGAGACCAAATAAAAATAATCCGCAAACAGAACCAAAGTTTTCCATTTTTTAAAAAGGTTTTTAATTTTCCAAAAAACATCGCCACGTATTATATATCTTCCTTCTTTACTCTTCCAATACTTCCGAATCACTATCCGGTCCTTCCCAATTTATTCATAATTTATGTATTCTCCAGTTGTTTGCTCATTGTCACTTTTCTCTTCATTTATTAGTGATTATTCTTGCTGTCTTTCAATATTATTTTTGCGAAAATTGTTTAGGAATGATAATTAGTGTCTCATTAGCCTTTGAAGTCAGCAAACTATATTTTATTATATAGTTCCTGTATTATTTTATTTATTTTTATCATGGCTTGCTTTTGGAACATTTTCTAAAGATCACTTCTGGCATTCGCTGAGCAGCTCAGCGATTTAAAAGTCCCGTATATTGTAGTCCGTTCATTTTTTAATAAAATTTTAACTATGGCATAATAACTTGCCACATTTATTATAAATATGTACTTCGCAAAAGCCCACTCAGATGAAAACAAAAGAAGAAATAATGCAGCAATGAAATAAATTCTGGGAATAAAAAAAATATAAAACAAATAATAAATATAAGGAACAAAATAACAATAAATCAAATTGAACCGGCATTTCTCAAGTTGTTATTTTTGTTAATTGTTCCGAGAAATTTACTTCTATTAAAATTAACCACGTTTTGAGATCTCAGTTGACAGTATTAATTATTATTAGTAGGTAACATACCGAACCAAAGGCGGTTTGCTATGAAACCGTCGAAAGTGCTCATTTCCTGGGCCTCCCTTTAAGTGATCCGATGACAGCTAACTTGTTGCTTTCCTCCCAAATGGGGTCTATATAATCGCTACAAAAACTAAATTAGTGATTGAGTTGAGTATAGTATAATTCTAAGAAGGATGTAAGGTATACATTCCACTGGTTTATAAATTTTTGTTCTGTTATTATATTTAAATTAAAATATATTGCTTGAAAATGCCCGTACTGAAATATATATTCATCTGTATATTTTTTGCTAAGAGCACTCGTTTATGAAGATTTTCACGGGCAATTTAATATCAATTTATAGTTCATCCATCCGCTTTCAGCTTATCACAAAAAAGCTTGCGCTCGCTATTTATTTCATTTTGTTTCGCATTTATGATTGTGTAGGAGCTCTCACTACATCCTTTATTTTCATCCATTGGGAGCTATCTGCACAATTGCGAAAAGTTTTAACTGTTAGATGTTGGAAAAACCAACAACAGAAGGGGCACAGAATGTTTCCAAGTTTGTCGTATTAGCGGTAATAAATTGCTGGGGCAAATGTTAACTGTAAGTGGGCCAGCGATTAATTTGCATATCTTTGTAAGTTCTTGCGGTTTAGATAAAATTTGTGATATGTTTCATTTTATTCATTTTTAAGTGGTCGCCATTTATCATAGGAGAGCTATAAATTTAAATTTTCATAAAATAATTGATTAAATCCATTTATTATGAACTTTTAATAAATATGCCCATTGTGAGCGAAAATAGTAAGACTTTATAATTTAAATTTCGGAGGAACACCCATTCGTCGACTTTTCTTTCTGTAGGTTGGTATGAGTGTCAATGACATCTGTGCCAAATTTCACATCAAAATACTCATTAGTGTTTAGTATACGCTTGTCGTTCTGAAGTGCATTCGGCGCCAACACTTTCTGACTACCAGGATGCCACGAAACGTTTTATTATTAGCGATGAATTTTGGATCTAAGCTTAGGACCCAGAAACAAACGATCAATCTACCAAATATCGTGGCAAAAGTGGGCCTAAAAAATTACGTTAAAACAGATCAAAACTCAAGGTTATGTTGACAGTTTTGATTGATTATCGAGGTGAGGTGCACTCCGAATTCCTTCTAAGCGGCCAAACTGATTTTCTTGTCGAACAACTCGCAGATGCAAAAGTAACTATTGGAAGCTGTGGCTATTAAACAGATGTTGGAGAAGTATTTTCAACCTAAAATATGCATGATAGGGATGATTATTCTTTTCGTTTTTACAGAGATTTCTCTTCGACTTGAAATCCTTGTTTCCAATATTTCGGCCTTGATGTAATGGTAATTAAAGAGTAATATGTTAATTGACAAATATGGAATCATAGGCGAGTATTTGAAATTTTTTTTTTAATATTTCTAAATTTTTCTTAGCATAAAAAGATAATACCAAATAGGTTGAATTAATATTAATATTGTCCCAATTATGTACTTTTTCAAATATTTGCCTTTCAATCAACACAACGCTTTGAAATCATATCAAAACGTTGATTATTGACATTTCAGCGATTGTATTTATTTTCTTTTTGTAATCATTTATGAATACTTATTATAGATTTATATGTATTCTTTTTTACAAACATTTCTAAATACTACCGATTTAAATATGTGCAAGAGCACAAAAATGAGTTCGTGAATTTAACCAAAAGCTCTGAAATAAGAGATACATATACTTAGATACAAATTTATCTACTATATTCTTTTTACGTGTTAATGTGTGGGTAAGGAAACCTTTTTCAACGAGAGTCTCATGATAGTGCCACTGCATCTATAAGATCTCGCACATCAACGCTGCAACTTCAACTTGTTGCAGAAAATTGAGCTTATTTGCGAATGACATGTGAGTACATAGCAAAATGATAAATTGAGACAATAAAAAGAAGAAGCTTAAAAACAATTAAATCCGTCTGCAGTTATTATATTGAACGTCTATTCTTAAACGTTGTCATTCTTATACTTAATAAATATACATACAAATGCAAAGGAAAATATACATATATAACCGCAAAACCATATGTAGTGCGTTTCAGTCTGAATACCTGTATCTCATAAGTATTTGGAATAGAATCAACAAACGTGATGACAATGAAAATTCAATTATTGTCAGAAGCATCAAATCATTGTCATTTATTACATTCATATGTACAAATATTATTATTGTGTAATTTTTCATAGCGACAATATATACAAATATTTACATATATTTAAGTGGCACGTTTGTTTTCTTGCCAGAAATCACTGATTTATTCAATTTACATATATGAGTAATAACAAATGGACAATAAGAGAGGTGAGTATCTAATTAATATTCTCGGAAAGGTAATCAAGAAAGCAATTAAATTGACTTTTTGATAGCTATGACCACAGACTGGCAAATAACTGCTTGCCCAGAAGTGCTTTACATAATTTTATTAATAGATTTGTTTAATAAAAGAAAATGCATTTGTCCTGTTAAACAATTTTTCCTTATTTTAGTTGATAATATTTACGAGTACATTGGTAATAATATAATTTTATTGAAAAGTAGTATTTTATATAACTTTTATTTAAACCACTTTAAGCCTCTGACACTGACCATTCAATTTACTTCCTTACAGTGCATATTATTTGGAATAACAAAAACAAAAACACAAAATGTAAGATTTTAGTAATTGTGACAATGCAGAACATAAGTTTATTTGAGCATATGATATTGCACTTCGAAGTTGTCTCACCGAGCAAATGTTAATCTAAACAACTGTAAATTAAGAACTTAATCTCTCAGCACGACAATCTCTTATGTAGCCACTGTAATTCCAAGTATATATACACATGTTGAAGGTAGTCACAGTGCGTCCGGATAAAGTGAACTTAAATTAAAGTCGCAGTGCAAAATAGTTTTTGTTGAATGTGAGACGGTATACATTTATGTTATTAGTGTAGCAATAAGCTATAATAAACAATTTAAAGCACATTTTGTTCAATATTTGCATAAACTTGTGTTTCCAAGCCTCTTATAAAAAGTTCAGCTAGTTTTTATATTGTTTACACATTTATTTAACAGCAGCATAGGTTCAGAATTGCATTGCTGCATAACTTTATATCGTATAATGTTTTTCTAATTACTATATTGAAAGTGAAGTAGAATCACAAAAGCAGAAAGCAGGCATAGAGTCGGGAAAGAACGCCTTGCATTACCAAAATATCCACCAAAATCATTCGAACGGGCTCACGATGGATGTCGTGCTCTCTTGTCATCTTTCTAACATTTGCATGACGATTTGAAAGCATTACATTCTTCACTTCTTAATATTTTCATCAGTTGAAGAGGTGGAAAGTCGTCCAAAACGAGGCATGTCTTCAGCGATCTCTCGATCTTTGAAGGCTCTGTACCACTCGTAGGCTTCTGCTTTTGATAAAACTGAATCCCCGTAAGCATTATTCAACATTCGTAACGATTTCGCATACGAAATATTGTTAGAAATACAAAATTTTAAACAAATTCTTTGTTCGATATTTTTTTCATCGTAAAAATCGCTACGCATTACTGAGATGTACCGACTTAAGCAGCTGCTGTAAACAAACTGGTTGACAGTCGCGTTCATATTTAGCATAGTAATTAAGGACATTCTTATCAACTCAAATCAAAACAAATGCCTGAACAAAATCATAGTAAATTACTGAACTAAAATCATAATTTAATTAATTTAAATTACCATAATTGCTTAGTGTTATTTGGTTCACATTATCACGGATTCAGAGAATAGTATGAATTTTTAGGTCATCCTTACATCCACTTGTACGCCAATACTTTGCTATTTGAAATGCTACATTCCAAATTTATCAGCTATAAGCTCATATTTTGTATTGTAAGCGCGTTCTTGTCTGTAATATATATGCAACTCTAAATATTGACGTTTGTAAATTATAAAGGAATAAATAAGACTCGTCATGAATGCCAACGTTGCAATACAAACATTCTGAAAGCAGTGCAAAAACAAGCAAAGGTGGAATGCACATATAGAATATTTGTAATATATGCGACAGAGTATGAACATAGTTCTGTATTAATGAAATGGAATTTATGCGCTTTGTTCAGAAACAAGCCAAGAGAACATATGTGGAACATTAAATACATATAGATGAAGGATGCTGTTGTATGAGCGTGTGTGAAAGTGGCAAATCAAATAAGGTTCGCTAAATTGTGAACTGCCTGGCACCAATGCGCTTGTTCCTGTTGTTGCTATGTTTCATTAATTCGCGCGGTTGCATGCTCGTGAGTTTGAATATTAATGCTCTCGCGATTTAGCCGGGTGCCATGTTAGCAAATTTCGAATTCAATGAGCAAACTTGCAGAACTGTCTATAAATGCTATGAGATAGGCATTCCCTACATGAATACCAGGTTGTGCGAGGTTAGTCATAGCAACCAATTTAAATGTAATTGAATTTCGCTAAACTCATTATATCTGCTCGGTATTTGTAAATTTGTCGAAGCTTAAATAGGGTTTTGTGTGGTTGCGTGAAGATTACCAACCACAATTCTATTTGCAACCTCTCTTTATAGGGCCAAATTGTATTTGAATATATTATTTACGGATGCGTACATTAGAGTGCCAGTTTATACACCCGCTGTTTGACATGTTCATGCATGTTTGTGTGGAAGTGAGAGTCAAAATTTGTGTGCACGCATTATTTAACATTACTTTTTTCAAAATAGGTTTATTTAATATAGAGTGAACATGGAGTCAAATGATGTACTCCCGGGCGTATACGTAACGAGCACAATGAGCCTGATTCGTTTAGAAATTCATTTAGCACGCTGAAACGTGACTTTCGGCATGAAATTTTAATTAGGGAAGTAGAAAAACTGAAACAAGTTTGCAGCTTCTTGAAATAACGAAATTTGTAGTAATCAAAAATTCGTCATTATTTTATTTTTCAGATGATGCAAAAGTGGGACACGGTCTTTTTTCTTCTTTGTCTTTGCATAAAGATTCTTTACAAGCTTCCAAGTTCTATAATGTAAAAAAACTTTGTTCACTGCGCCGATCACTACATTATTTTGATTTTTGTAATCATCAACCTTATTGTTATTGAGTGCAGCAAACGTTAAGTCAATTAAATTTCGTGCCTGGGTCTTTTGGTCGCGAATGGCATCAAATCCCTCAGGAAGCTTTGAGTTATTTGGGTATTTCTCATAAATTACAATGTCTGTGCAAAACAAAATTAATGAATGAAGAATAATACGATTTCCGGTAGTGACAGCTAAATGTAATATCATAAGTAACAAATACATTCGCGGCCCTATTACTTACCTTAAAGACGTTAATATGCTTAGTTGTACAGTATTCTTCAGAAGGCTTAATTTTATACTATACATAAGTACTTCAATATAATTCAATATGATTAATTATATTTTAATAAGCTTAATTAAATTACGTAAATGTGCATACGTATACTTCATTATGCTTCATTATGTTGCAATATATTTAATAAAATGATAAGCATTGTTAAAAAAGGTATAATTAAATTCCCCAGGTAAATGATATTTCCTTAATTACTATGCCAGATATGAGCGCGATCTGTCAACCGGTTTGTTTACAGCAGCTACTTAAGTCGGTACTCCTCACTAGTGCGATGCGATTTTTGCAATGGATAAAAGTAACGAACAAAAAATTTCTATCGAATTTTGTATTTATAACTAAATTTCATGTGTAGAAGCGTTGAGAATGTTGGAGAAGGTTTATTTTGAATTCCTTTATCAAAAACATAAGCCTATGAGTGGCATAAAACTTTCGAAGATGGTCGAAAGTTCGTTGAAGTCATATTAAAAAAGCGAAGAATATGGCTTCTGAAAATTTTCAGTCAAGTGTTGAAGAGATGGCAAGAGAGCTCGACATCTCTCTCGAGTCCGTTCGAATGATTTTGGTGAATATTTTTGGTATGAAACGCGTTCTTGCTCCACTCGTCCCTATAAAGCGGAATTTTTTTCAAAAAGAATACACTAAATTCGCTGAAAGAGCTGAAGGCCATCCCAAAAAGTGCTCATGAAAAGTATTTCGAGAACTGGAAAAATCGTTGGCATAAATGTATTACAACTGGTGGATATTACTTTGAAGGCGACGAAGTAAATATTGATGAATAATTAAATATTTTGCGTTTAATTTACAAATTACGGGTACTTTTTGTCACAACGTAGATAGATGAATGTGGGTGCGCAATCACCTATTTACATATTTATTTATTTATCGACTCATTCCTTTCTGTTGTAGGTTTTGTGGAATGTCATTAGATGGCACAGGTGTTCGCTTTTCTGTACAGGAAAAGTATGGAAAAGTTTTAGAAAAATGAGACCAAAAGCAGGACCGGAATAAGTGGTAATAAAAATCAGGTCAAGACACTTAACTTTGAGTTTAATTAGAGTTGATAAAATACTGAAACAATTGATCAAAAATATAATTGTGTAGAAATAAATTGTTATATTTTATCTTAAATGTTTATGATAAAAATTTATGAACAATTTTCCTAACACAACTAAATTTTCACTAATTTGTAGCTTTTATTAACAATGCCATCAAAAGAAAAAGATGAACCAAGTCGTGCAGAAATTACAAATCTCCCATAGCATGCCATGTATTCATGTTAAGAAAATTATTTCAATGGTGGCGCGAAAATTCAACTAGAGAAACTCCCGATTAACTAATTTATTTTGAAGGCATCACCACAATTTGCACTCTTTGTGTTATTACCGTCTTAATACGGGGATTCACTGCAGTAGTATTATGCAGCAAAATGATACAAGCGCGTTAGATGGAGGGCAGACAGATGCATGTGAAGTAAATGGCAGTCGTACTCGCTCAAAAGAAGTCAACCAAAAGCGTTCAAACTCCTACGCGTGTAATTAAAATCACACTTTCATAGAGGGAGAGAGGAAAAATCTATAAATATGAGAGAAAAGAAGGTGTCAGAAGAGTTTTAAGATGCAGCAATATTAAATTTTTACCTCCACCGCTGCATTACCCATCTCGCCATTCTATATGCTCAGCCTAAAATTTGCATAATTTGTTTATCATCCCCCATAGCGTCTACGTCTTTTAATAGAAACGATCAAAGTAGTAAATATATCTGAGATACACCTAGTAGCACTTAAAAATATTAAATATCCAATAGACGTTTCAAATATTTACAAAGTACTTTTTTCTTATGATTTTGCCAAGCGCCTTTTGCACCATCAAACAACATGAAAGCCAGGTAAACTAATAAAAACATTGCCAAAAAATCAGATAAACAGAGCGAAATGCTTTCAGCTATCCAACGGTTTGCTAACCCTTCTAGCCCAGGCCATTGTCAACCCTCCACTCGATTCCGGTTTAATATGTCAAAGCAAATATTTACATAATTTTGTGTTGGCGTCAAAAACAACACGTTCTACTTAGTCAATTAATCTCATATAAAGCAGCAGCAACCGCTTGCCACAGCACGTTGTGTAGGAATTATGCAATCATGTGAGGAGCGTGTTGGCCCCTTTATGCACGCGAAGCCAAATTCAACAAGTGGGCGTATAACCAATTTGAATAGTCTATAAACAAAAGTTGGTGATCCAAAAAATATTCCCCTTCAGACACATGTGCCATCAACAAATAAAATGTCTACTTTAGCAGATAGATAACAGGACTGGGGCGGGATGCGATTGTTTATTTTTGTTTGCGTTTCAAATCACGCAATGACGTGCTGATGTAATATTTCGCTGTCAACATTAAAGATATGGAAATGGGTCTTATCGCCTTTATCGAGATTTTTATGAAGTTATTGGGACTTATTTCATATTTTTCGTACCGTGAAAATTTATTCGATTTATGAAGTCAAGTTTTTCAAATTCTGTATTTTTTTTACTTTGTTGCAGATGCTTCTTTTACATCGACTACTTTGCTACGCAGGAAATCATATATATGTATTTACTTTTATCATTTTTCGTAGGTTTTCTTTTTTTTTCATACTGCTTTTCCGTTCTTTTATTTCTTCAATCCGCAAGATTTAGTTCAACGCCGTGGATTTCTTCTTCTACTGTGCGCCATTCCACGTCCAACGCTTGCTGACTGTGTGTACAGCGAAATTTGAGTCGCAACTGTTCAAAAATGTGTTCCCGATTTCATATCCGATGTGCTGTATTACTAATCGACCTGCATCAATCCGTTGCTGTACAAAATTGTGAGAGAAAATTTTGTGATTGTCATGAAAACGAGCGAGTAGAAATATTAAATATTCAAAATTATATGCTATCTCTATTAGCCTTTGCAAGTAACTCTAGCTCGTCAATTCGAATTCCCCGGCCGCTCTCAGGGTCAAAATACCCTGCAGCAATAGAGCGGGTCTATACAATGGTATCCCAATATTGATAAATAATTAATAATAATATACATCTCCAAAGAGAAGGTAATCCACATGTTGAATATCAAAAAAGTCGATCCAGAAAAAACTGGGTCTGCAAGTTTGACAAAGTAAAGAGTGTTTTAAAACAAATGTTGGTGATAATATACATATATCGTATTTTTTATTTTTGTTGTTATAAAATTTATAGATTTATAGATATTATGAAGTAAATAGCCCATGATAATTTTTGCACAAGATTTTCTACCTATCACATAATACTCGTGAACTAGTAAATAATCGAAATAGTAATAAATTCCTCAATTAAGTCAATACACTAAGTATCAACCCTTAAATTTTTCGCTCAAAAATTGTTTTTTATATAAATAAAATTAAATTTTAATTTCATATAGGTAAGCATATAAATTAAAAGCTGTCTGGAGAGCTCGTTGGAATGGCGCCTGTTTGGCGGCCAACTGGTCAGTTGTTCGAATGAACGTGTAGTTAAGAATACCTAAAGTCATACCCAATGAGCTAAAAATCGGATTATGGTAACTGAAAACTATGCAGAACGAGTTGGAAATTTTCTTTCTTTTTTGAAGACTTATAAAGATTAGTAAAGGGGGCATTCCACTCGAATTATCACCAAATTTCATATTATCATATTAAATATCCTAGACCAACAGGCAATAGTGTGAAGTAGAGATTTAAAAGTTTGTCTAAACTCTATAGTTCAAAAATTTGAAGAATAATATTTATTTCAGTTTTTCGGTACGAAAATCGGTTTTGCTATTTTTATACCCTGAACAGGGTATATTAAGTTTGTCACGAAGTTTGTAACACCCAGAAGGAATCGTCGGAGACCCTATAAAGTATATATATAAATGATCAGTATGTCGAGCTGAGTCGATTTAGCCATGTCCGTCTGCCTGTCCGTCTGTCCGTCTGTCTGTATATATACGAACTAGTCCCTCAGTTTTTAAGATATCGTTTTGAAATTTTGCAAACGTCATTTTCTCTTCAAGAAGCTGCACATTTGTCGGAACGGCCGATATCGGACCACTATAGCATATAGCTGCCATACAAACTGAACGATCGGAATCAAGTTCTTATGAGGAAAACTTTCACATTTGACAAGATATATTCACGAAATTTGGTATATATTATTTTCTAAGGCAACAATGTAATCTCCAAAGAAATTGTTCAGATCGGTTGACTATAGCATATAGCTGCCATACAAACTGAACGATCTGAATCAAGTTCTTGTATGGACAACTTTCACATTTGGCAAGATATATTCACGAAATTTGGTATATATTATTTTCTAAGGCAACAATGTAATCTCCGAAGAAATTGTTCAGATCGGTTGACTATAGCATATAGCTTCCATACAAACTTAACAAATAGTTACTAACAGAAATGAAACTTTTAAAGGGTATTTAGCTTCGGTGCAACCGAAGTTAACGTTTTTTCTTGTTCCATTTATAATCACTATAAATGAAGAATTCCGTACTTCGGAAAATAACACTTTCACGAAAGTTTAAAACTTTCGATTCACTAGGTTATAAGCGCTTCGTAGTCTATAAACTTATGTCGATAAATATAAAAGAAAGTATGTGAGCAGACGTCTGCGCGTGGTTCGCTTAGTAATTTATATCAAAATGCTGCCACGTGGGAGCACAGACGCTGGTTATGACTCGACCTGTTGACTTTTTCCGACCTGCTAGTTGATACCCGTGATTGATAACGAAGTGATTGTAAAAGCTTGGCTGTATTAGTGAGATATAATTAGAGATTAATATTAAGAATCAGAATCGAAAATTCTTTTCATAACCGTACCTCGAAATGTTTAGAAAACGCCTGTAAGTCTATAAAAAAAACATAGTGAAATTAAGTTTATGTAAAATAATTTTTTGGAAGATGCCTTCGAATGAATTATTCAAAACCTTTTTTCGCACTCAAACAATAATGTAAATATAATCTATAGATATCGTTATAATGGCCATATTAATGCCTTAGATATGTACGAGAACTTATTGCTTTGGATTTGCGACTTATGAAAATACTTTGAAAAGAACGAAAAAGTTCAAAAGGATCAATGAATATGCATAATATTGCTAACCTCAGGGCTAAACACATTTGTATTCACATGTGCAACGAATAGTAAAAAACATTGGTTGAATAAATTTCGAAAGCAATCGTAAATTGCGCAAGCGCTTTTGATTGCTTTAAGTAATTTCGTGAATTAAAGCCTCGCGGTCATAAAGCGTAGCAAATAAGTTCGAGCCACAACTTGGCTTGTTCACAACTAACAAGCGCATAACAAATTGAGAGAGAGGATAAGAAGCTTAACCAAAAGCAATAGATAATGTACAACAATAAAGCCAAGGTAGAAAAAATTGCTACATCCTAAAATAGAAACTAGAGCCAGAATGTACGCCTGCCTTACCGCGTACCTTTCGTTAAACATTTGGCAGGCGGCCGTATTTGACAACTGCGTTGGCGTGTCCTATGCAATAAAGACAGGACAGGTCTATAAATATATCCATGAGATTACTAGTAGCTGTAAGTTTCTTATCACTTGTAATGTTTATGGGTGTTCATAGCAATGTGCTGGTTTTTACCCCGAGACGCATTTTGAACCGGTGCCAAACTACAAACATCCGGTGTATGGTCACATAATATCTATGTATGCGTAGTTTGCTTGCTGCCATATTTAGTAAACATAAGTGTAAGTTCGCAGCAGACAATCTTATTGGATAAAAAGAGCGAATGTGGAGTTATTTTACGGAAAGGGAGAAAGCTTACTGTGCTTTTGGGTATTTAGTAGTCTTAATGGAAATTCTTACTTAAAGTAACCAGCATTTTTTTCAAGAAAAATTTGATTCGAAATGAGTTTTATTAAAAATAAGTTACTAATATTTGCATGTAGTTACTTTCTGAGCAGTTGTAGTAGCAGTAGTAGTTCTGACAGCAATAATTTTTGCTAAATACTCTTCCTTGTGTTGGTTTTGACGATTGAAGGGTAATGCTGTTAAAGCTATCGAAGTGCACATGGAAATCGCTATTGATCTTCAATATCTACATGTATCTTGATAGTTATAAGCGCTATTGAGCAACCAATTTCTTTCAATCAGAACTTCATTGTATTCACTTGGGTCAAACCACGTCAAGTGGTCCACGAAAATTTCGAAAAATCACCGATTTTGAAAATTAGCAGTTCATTAGGAAGGGAACCACGCATAAATATTTCGTGAAAATTCTTTTTTTGTTTTTTTTTTTGTTAAAATTATTGAAGGTTGAAATTTAGAGCATGATAAAACTGTAAAATTATATTCTCATATACTAATGGAGATAAATTGATGAAATTTTGGAAAGTCGAAGAGAAATGGTCGTGCTACATTATAAATAATTTTTCCCTATTCATTTGAATAAATAATAATGTTTACATAATTTTTGTTAAACAATTGAAATTTTTTATGTGTTTTTTTTTTTTAGAAAAATATTTAAAAATAACGGAGTTATATGCTGTCTGCGGAAGTGCCGAAGAAAAAAGTACCTCAACTGCTGGCATAATTTCGGTTGAATGAGTAGCTGGAGTATATTTTCTATACAAGGAACTATGAGCTTTGAAAAATATCAGAAAATGAACGTTTTTTTAATGCCAAATTGACAATTTTCAACCAATCAAAAAGGTCCAATGTATAGCAAATGTATTCAACAATACTCAGTTTTAATTTAAATGCGATCGGTCAACTTCTCGTTGAGTTATGATATCCGCAATTTTGAAAAATGTTGTTTCGAGAAAAACGCGTTTAAAGTTTCACTTACGAGTATATAAGTTTGCACCTCTGAGCGGTCGCTGTTTAGAACACTGCCATTCAAAACCTATTCAAGATACGACCTTTCCGATTCCACAGCATATTTTTGAATATATAAACTATCGAAAAAGTAAAGACAAAAAAATTTTTTTGGAAAGTGTCACACTGGTATAGCCCCTTAAATTAAATAACCATCGATCGTTGCACAACACACAGGGAATGCGCTAATGCTTTTCTTGCGGCACAGATGCCGGGAGCTTACGAGCGCACTGCCTTTTTTAAGCCTTAAGCTTTTTCAAAGTCTTATGCCCACTGGAATATGGAATTTAATTATGCTCACTAATTAGTATTACAGCGCCAACATTTAAATCAATTAAATCAATCAATCATGTCTAAAGCTTACAAACATTTTTCACAGTCATTTCGAATTTCTTAGTTTATATTATATATCTCGCTTTGCTATGTAAGCATAGACTTGTGTGACTATGTTAATAGGTTTCAAAATATTTAAGCTCAGAAAATTTTGCATTTTTCCTAAAAACCACAACAATTGTTTGGCAACAACATGTGAACACTTTTACACTCCCTGCTTGGTCTTAATTGAAATTCTTAACGCTTGTAAAATTTGTGGAATTTATTGCTTGAATGGTTTCTCAAATTGGCAACTACACCTGCACCTGTGGATTGCACCGCAGGAAAAGAGCATTAGAGCATGAAAGAGGGCATACATACAAATACATATGCACACAAATAGTAAGTCTACAAATGCGGTGGACTTAACTGCAAAAATATATGTAAGTGTAAGTCTAAACTTTATTTGTATAAACACATGTGTGCCTAGCAGCTTACACAGAAAGCAAACACTTGTAGTTGAAGAAGCTTTCATAACATTGTAGTTGTTATTATTGGCGCTACCTAGCAGATGTTAGGTCTCATAGGCCAACACAATTTTCGTTTACAATTCACGGTTGGAAAACTTTCGAAAAAAAATACATAGTCCTACACACTCTCACTTACATACCTAAATAAACACACTTTTAAATGCCTTCATGCCGTTGAGCGCACTTCAAGTGAAACAAACATTTGCTTGTATTACCTTCGAACAAAACCCAAAATCAGAAAGAAGTAAAATTTCTACCAGCGTACAATTGCAGATTCAGAAATGTAATAGAGAGTTTGACAAAGAAATCCCCTGGCATTAAGTGCCAGTTTTGTGTTGTGAGAAGTGCTTACAATCCTTATTCACTGAAGTTCAATAAGATTGTGAGAAAGGCTGAGTGTTTACTCAATAATGTTGTATGTAGGCTCTACGGAATTTATTCCTTCCAAGACACCATAAGCTGTCCTATGCAAACGAGTCATATTATCAATGTATGAGGAAAAGGTTTGAGGAAGACAAACGATTTTATAAAAGTTCATTGACCTCTAGTAGACGGCTGGATATTTAGAGGTTAGTGGGACTACCTCAAACGTGAGATGAGATGTTATAAGACTTTGAGGCTGCTCGATTTCGCCGCGAACCGAAATAGTACCAGATTCCAGCATAGACAAACTCATGGATCTAACTGGCTGTTTTCGGATCGAAAAGCTCCCAACTAGATCGATCATGTTGTGATAGACAGAAGATACATCTCCAATGGTTTAGACATGCGTACACTCCGAGGTTCTAGCATTAGCGCGGACCATTATCTTGTTACAGCGAAGATACGCGCCTCTGTGCAGCAAACCACGAACGTCAACAAACACATGGAAGTCGAACGGTTTTCTACTCGACTTGTACTCCTGCTCTCTGAGAACACTCGTCAACAACTCGGTATAAGCGAACTGTGGGATAGTATATCAAGCTGCTTATGTACAGCTACAACCAGCCGACCTCGCAATGTTGCGATCGACCACAACACGATCGGGGTGGGACAGATATCAAAAGTTAAAGAGGCAGGGAGGGGCAGACATTACATTGCCCGACCATGAAGAATTTCGAAAAGCAATTACCCGGAATGCCGAGAAAACTGTTCTAGTACGGCGGCGAAAGCCTGCCCAATGATTAAAAATAATGTGAACTGACGTTAAGCAATACCAAATCCCCTCCATGACTGGAAAGGACCTCTCTGACCCGAAAAGGAAACTTCCTATCATGCGACTTCTAGAGCGCTGATGTAAATTCAAAAAATTGGAAAAAAATTACATAAGCATCTCATTTAGAGACCGCAGTAACCTCGTTAGACGCCAACACATTTCTTCGCAAAATATAATGCTCATCACCTATCAGAGCAGTTGCGAGCACGTGTGAATTCAGTTGAAAGCTTGGCTGTAACCAAACCGAATTAAATAGCAGGCAACAGACATCCTGCGGCAGACAAATAATACCACCAAAAGGTGTAACCTTTCAGTGTTTGTTTGTGATATAAAACGCCGACGAATTTCATGTAGTTACGGGCCTTTGCATTCCTTAACTCATCTTCTGAAAGTAGTGGCACAAATATTTGACCGCTGAGATGCAATAACATTAACCACCACAACTCAAAGAAAAGGCGTTCAGGCCTTACAGCGTTCAATCAACGATGAAAACGAAACAACAAGCGGCTAACTATAATCGCCCCAGCTTCTCAGTAATTATTTAACTTGGTATGACAGGCACATATTACATGGTCCTTCAGTGGGCGACAATCATAATTAATGAACGCGTACTTCAGTTCACTGGTGAAAGACAAAACAGTTGCGTGGCAGCAAGTCGCAGCTTTTGAGGTATATCCGCAAAGTGTTCTTTCAGACTGGTGTGTATTTGTATTCATAACTTATTGTTGTTGTTCATCGTTGTCGTGAAGGAATATTTTAAATTCATCGATGCGTTATTGAGATTAAGACGCCATTTCCACTGACGGATACTCACTGGTGTAAGTGGGAGTTAAGAAAACGTGTGCGAAATGCGAAGAGTAAGACCTAACGTCTTGGGATTGTGCGCATTCATCATTTGAGTTAGAGGGTGCTGAAAATATTATAGTTGTTAAAAAAAAGTTTCATTCACTCATTAAGTCAACTTACTCATAGTTAGTTCAGCTTGGCATTACTGCATTCGTTTGGTTTTAAAAGCACTTTCAAACTGTTAAGAAAGTGAAATATATTTGGTTACTCAATTAAATAAGTAATTGTTAAATTTAACTCGATATTGAGTTCATATCTTGGTAGAGTTGTCATGATTACACAAGATAAGATGTAGTGGATTCACCATTGTTCTGTTAGCGTAAGTATTTATGTCGTTATATAACACAGTATCTACATTGTGAAAGTTATTTAACTTAGGTGTGTATGTCAAATTTAAATAGATGTTGTTGTGCTGTCATTATGTGACACAAAAGTGAAAGTAATTCTGTAATTAATGTGTGACGTTAAGAGGCGGAGCAGTCAGTGACTGCGCTCCCTCTCTCTTGAAACAAACACATTTCAGTAAATGAGTACTTGTACAATATGGTCCAAATGAAGAGGATGACGATGACTTCATACGATATTCAATGAACTCTCCAACTGGTTGCCACCTACCACATGCGAGGTGTGTTCAAAAAATATCGCGAATCGTAACTGACAGTTTTCTTCGATTGCAGGGGCGTGGTGCATCATGAGTTCATGCCACAGGGAAGAACGGTCAGTAAGGAATATTACCTGCAAATTATGCGCAATTTGCGCGAAGCAATCAGTCAGAATCGCCCGGATTTGTGGAAGAACAAAAATTGGCTTTTGCACCACGATAACGCCTCTGCTCACACATCGTTGCTTGTGCCCGATTTTTTAGCCAAAAACAACACACTAATGATGCCGCAGCCCCCCTGTGACTTTTTCTTGTTCCCTTAACTGAAGAGGCCTATGAAGGGACGACGTTACGCTTCCCTTGACGAGATAAGGACGGCATCGAAGGAGGAGCTGAAAAAGATAAAAAAAATGTTTTTTTGAAGTGCTTCGAAGATTGGAAAAACCGTTGGCACAAGTGTATAATATCTCATGGGGATTACGTTGAAGGGGACAAAATAGATATTCATGAATAAATAAATAATTTTTGAAAAAAACACAAAATTCGCGATACTTTTTGAACACACCTCGTATATATGGACAGAGCTACACGAGAAGTGTGATCAAAATTTATTACGCTGTGGAACGTGGCCTAAACGTGTTGACATTTTATGAGCAAATCGATCATATCATACGAGTTTTTCTAAGTGTACTGCTTTGATACTTCAGCACTTAATTTATTATTTGGACTTATCCATACTTAAATGTGACTATGAACACATACATACACATACGGCTTGTAAACATCTACTTCTTGATATTAAAGCCCTTCGTTATGGATTTGTTAAGTGCGATTCGGTAGTACCGTTAGTGACATCAATGTTAAATTTCATGTCAAAATTTTCATTAGTATTTGAGATACTCGTCGTTTTGTGAGGCTTTAAAATTTAATTCTTGGATTTTTACTATGTCTGAATTTATTGGACAAAGAAATGAAATGCACCATCTCATATTGCATTGGTTATTCGTGATAATTTCGCCACATTTTCAACCAATATCGTGCCGCAACTACCGCATTCGCCTTCCTTTACCTTCGTGTAACTTCTGGCTATTCAGCAAGTTCACATGACCAATCCGAGGACACCGTTTTGACTCAATTGA